>JAQFYU010001572.1:0-14362 GCA_034694905.1 Ceratophysella granulata
TCATAGACCTTCATCCGGGCAGCAACGCCCAAAACATGATAACAAATATATTCCTTTGCAAAATGCGCACATGTACAGGGTAGCACATAATGATTGTCACCCTATACATTTCATATGTTACGATATAGTTCCCGGTCATGTGATACACCAAATTGAAGATACTTTCATTACGGATCTCATGGATTAAAAATATTTATCAGTCGCTTGCGAACAACCGCTGCACAGCGCTAGATAGAAGAAGAGGACATCTCACACTGCCTCAAACCCGAAGGACACCATTTTCCCCGCAAAAGCAAACGAAAGCTGCACTAAAGTCAGAATCACTTAAAGTTAAAAAGTTCTAAGTGAAGTTTAACTAACTCGTCACAAATATGGCTGGGTTATTGGGTAACAGTGAGAAGAACCGGGCTGTTGACAGAATCCGTGCTCTGGCATATCGTGACGATAGGGATTCGGTTTCCGTGTTTATAACGCAAAACAGGGTTGCCATTAAGTTAAAGAATCATTAAGATGAATCTGCATCATTGCCTAATAAACGTTTTAGATGAAATGAAAACGGACACTAGTAAGTTATTCGACAGTCTGTTGCGATCATATCCTTCACGTAACCGTAGTTCGAGCAGGAGGGAGGTCATGCCGATTACTGAGTAGGTAGGAACGTCTTTTCCTGTATCTGGCGCTGTGCAGCGGTCGCTCGGGAGCGATTGCTACATATTTCTCCCTTATGACATCCGCAATGAAATGTCTTCAATTTGGTGTATTACATGACCGGGAACAATATCGTTTGTGGACTACATATTGGACTTGAGGATTTTCAACACACAACTTCCTAAGAAATTTTATTCCTCAATATACATAGCGGGAATTTTTGGCGCCAAATTTCAGCTTTTTTTTCATTTAGCGGGAAATCGAAGCGCCTACATTAAGTTTATAGCTGCGGAAGGAAAATAGCGCCAACATTCCGCATTTATAGCGCCGTGATTAAATGGCACCCTTTCCAATATCCTCTCGCAGTTTATCTTTCCTTTTTCCTTCCTTTTATCTTTATCTGACTAAGTACACAAAATTAAAAGAAACTATATTATACTTTCATACTTAAAATCGATCTTTACATGAAACGGACATCATTCATTTCATGGCATAGGTATTTTAGCTGTAAAATAATCATGCACATTTACTAGGCAGAAAAGGGCTGACTTCGCCTAGCCAGTTCCCAGCTGTGTAAAATGACTAGAGATGCTAGCCATTTTGCAAAAAGGCTAGAGATGCTAGCCAGTTTGCAAACTGGCTAAGTTTCCATATTGGCACTAACATATACATATGTATACAGATATATGTTCGAGCATATATGTAAACTTAGCCAGTATGCAAAGTGAATTGAAATATTAGCCAGTATGCAAAATGACTAGATATATTAGCCAGTTTGCAAAATGACTAGATAAATTAGCCAGTTTGCAAACTGTACTAGCCAGTATGCAAAATGACTAGATATATTAGCCAGTTTGCAAACTATACTAGCCAGTATGCAAAATGACTAGAGATATTAGCCAGTTTGCAAAATGACTAGAGATATTAGCCAGTTTGCAAACTATATTAGCCAGTTTGCAAACTGGAACATCTCTATAGTCTATTTGCAAACTTGGGAACTGGCCAGGCGAAGCTAGCCCTCTTTGTAAATTGGCCAGCCCAACTGCAGGATTCTTTTATGGCTTAAATACCTGTGTCATGAAATGAATATAGTGGTAATTCAATATCAATTGCAGTATGAAATATTCCAATATTTCGTCCATTTCCTTGTAATGTAATGATATAATAGATGTTAAATGTTGATAATGATGTATGATGTAGTTTGTAATTTGTACTAAGTCAGAATACAGGGAAATGTAATATGCGATTTATATAAACTTGGTAATTATGTGAATTTAGGTAATTATTATCTGAAGAACGCAAATACGCACATGCAGAAGTTTAACCTATAACTTTCTCGGTCAAATTGTTTGGAATTGCTAGCCTTTTCGCATCGTTTCCTGAAATACTCTTTGGAAATCTGTCACTATAGGCCTAAATAGCTTAAATTCTGGTTGCCTGTTAGCGAAAGAATAAATCGCCATGTAAACGAAATATTCTCCTGCCTTTATGTGGATACGAAGAAGTAGAATTGGCCTTGTTGCTGTGCCTCTTTGTCTTATTCAGATAATAATTAGTTAAATTCATGTACTTAACAACTACCATAAGTTAATATCATCACATTTTAAATTTCCCTATAGACCTCATATATTTAGGTGTTTTTTGTATATCTACATGTAAACCTCTGATGCTCGCCACAGAGGCCCGCCAACATTTGGCGGGTCGTGTCCCCAACGACAGCATTAGGAAATCCGTAAGAAAAAAATCCAGTCCCAGAAATTGCTCTTAATTCTGCGACTTGTCCCCACAATTCCCGAGAATCAACGTGTTTTAGAGTTAATAAATCTGTAAATTAAAATTTTAAAAAGTTGTTTTTGGATTAGTTGGTCCAAAACATTATTTCATTTATCTATCCCGTCTATAATCTGACGAGGTAAAAATTACAAAGAAACTACATCATGCTTTAATAGTTGACATCATTACAAGGAAATGGACGAAATATTAGAATTTTCTACGCTGAAATATTGAATTAGCATAATTTATTTTATGGTACAAGTATTTTAGATGTAAAAGAATTATGTAGCTTGGCTAGTTGACAAAAAAAGCTAGCTTCGTCCAGCCAGCTACACAGTAGTTGAAGTTGAATTACCAGGCAATTTCTAGGTTTACGAGCACCTAGAACTGTTCTAATGCAAATATTGCAAATCCTGGATTTGATCTTCTCGTATCTTAATAGAAAGTATATACGCAACATCAATTTAATTTAATGGATAATTCTTAACTGTTTGGTTTAAAACTGAATTTTTATCAAAAATTCTATAATTTTATGATTTTTAAAGGATAAATGATGATCTTTTGATTTTACTGGGCTTGGGTTTGATTTACAAATACTTCATCGCATACCTAAATCGTGCTGACGTGTACAAACTCAAAAAAAAAACGTTGCTGTCGCCTAAATCAACTTAAAATCTACTTCTTGGAATTCGAAAGGCTACGATTTGGTATTCAAAACTCTGCAAGCGCAAATTTAAAATAACGAAATTAAGCATTAAATCCCCGATAAGAATTGACCATGTTCATCTTCTAAGTCAAAACTTAATATGACAGGAATATCGACTTTGCAAATGCTATATAATTTGGTCCAAATTAAAATTTAGCTATAGGCTCAATTCTTGCTAAGTATAGATATTTATACTCGATAGAATTTGTATTCCTGACCTTTAATTGCCTTTTCCATGCACACTGATTGTTGTCAGTATGTCAAAGTCAACTGGCATTTAAATAAGTTTACTTTCATTAAAACAGGAATCACTCTGCTTTGATACGTCATACGTCTGAAATGTCAAGAGGATAAAAGCGAGAATTGGACAGGCTTGTTTGAGAAGATGGAAATGGAACAAGTGAAAAATGTATTGAGAAAATTCCGACCAGTCGACAATGCCAAAGTCAATCATTATTGGCTTTTACAGTACTCTACGCAACACATTTAATTGATTCGTGCATCGTAAGAAAATTTTACTAACATTATTTCACCGCATTGAATCTAAATATTTCGCAAATATTATGTTTACGGACCTGAGCCGTTTGTCCGGTTTTTGCGAGGGGTATCGAAAACGTATCCAATTTGCACCAATTTTTTATCACATGTGTATAATAATATTATAGTAAGGTATGCCTTTAAGCGAAATCAATGCAAATTTCTTTCGATTTTTAAAAAATTTGCATTCATTTGCACCAAATTTCGCGAAAAAATACTGAGAATAAATTTGCATGGATTTCGCTCAAATTTGGCAAACATTATTAGAATATTATTGTACACATGTGATATAAATTTGGTGCAAATTGAATACGCTTTCGATACCCCTCCCAAAAACCTGTCAAGAGGCTAAGTTTAATTTTGATTCAGGATTAAGTTAAAAATATTATATTCTGGAGCATGCCGTTAAGTCATTTCTACTTAAAATTCAGTATTTTGAGCGAAAAATTGTTTGAAATGCGGTTGGAATATAAAAATATTGAAATGCATTTAGCATTTTGGAAGTACCTTAAACTTCTTGCCTGAAATTGGATACTTAAATTTATCGAGTCCAGCTCTCCAAAGAACGTACACAGTGATTCGTCAAGCATGATCAAATTGTGCCACCCCATATCCCTTCGACTTTTTTGGAAAAACTATAAAATAATTAATTGTCTTGTTAATTGTTGATTAGTAATTGACTCATTAGCATATGCTAGTGACAGCAATGATACTATTTTGTTGACAAAACTTTTATATATTTTGTACTTTTCCTTTATATTTTGACCTGGACCTCTTTAATTTTTTTTTGTGTTGGGTTGTGTAGAATTTAACTGCTCTACCCAAGCAATTCCTTTTTAACATCCGATTTGACATTTGGTGACTGTTCAAATTACGTTAGTTTGAACGTACCCAAAAACCAGGCAGAGCGGATCTTACACAATCATTTAAATTGAATCGCCCGATCAATGGCATAAAGCAATTTATTTTACAGATGTATCTTCTCATGTAAACAAACTAATATTCACTCCTTTGTTCAAAGCTATGCAATCATCTAATGTACCCTCCGCAGTTGAGAAGTGATATTTCAGAAAGAAACCAGTTCATAATTCTCAAGCGACATCATATGAATGCTTTTAGATAGTAAAGGTCAAATGTACCCAAATAGCGCAACTATCCTGAAGTTGCGGCCTCTTTATGAGTTGGACAGATCAAACAGTAAACTGATTGGTTTCCTGACAAATCCATGTATATATTTCTAAATATCATACCACACCACAGTATATTAATATTATACATTACACATATACATATACATACATAACACGTGTGGATCTAATATGTGAACAAAAAATGATCTATATGAATTTCTCGTTTATCACAAATAACAACATAGCGGCACAAGCTACTCAACTGTTTGAAGGTTAATCGTGGTCGTTAGTGAGCTCTGTAATTATTTTTGTTTTGTATTATTAAAATGCGTATAAAGATATTTCTGATTTTAAATGTCTACCAGTAAATAATTAAACAAATGAGAATTTAAATTCAAATGATCTGTAATTACAGGACACTGTTTTAAATACATTCTGTACTTTAACAAGAGAAACCATTTACTGTGTCGTCGGGAACGATAATATAGTCAAACTGTAGAAATGAATTTGTAATTTGTAAATTTAATTGACAATTATATGTTTAGCATTTAAGTACATGCAATTTGCAATTTAAATTAAGTACATTTGCACGAACAAAGACTTCTGATTTTTATAGACATTATCCAATGCTTACAAATGCCACACAAGTAGCTTTGAGACATAATTTACACTGTCAATTAGTTTACACACCCATTTTTTGATCAGTAACCTGTATTCCGGCATTCTATTAAATGGGCCTCAAATAGTAAGATCCCATTCCTAGATGTCTTCTGATCTATGAATACTTGGTTATTAGCATTCGTTAAGGTCAAATAACTGTTATCTCTAAGCAGATCTGCAGGCAGCTATTTAGAGACATATATAGCGATGAATTCAAGTCAAGGAAGACAATATTGATGGAGTGATTAGTTGCACCCAAATACCAAATTGAGGACTTCAAGTTTCAGGTAGATTAGAAAAACCACAAGCCAATTGTCAACTATAAGTAAGTATATCGAATATATAAAGTCAACAAATGGAATTCGTATATTTAATTGAATTCCAAATCCCATTAGGAGGCTACTAAGAACAATGGATACTCGAAGAACCGGTGTATAGCCGTTCTGAGTGGAAAGGTAGCCAGGAAGGGTTTGCACGCAAATATGTAGCCTTAGAGATTAAAGTAATTAAATCATTTTGAATTCTGAATTAATATACTTGATGAAGTGCTAATATGACTTTTTCCTGCACGATCTTGAAAAGTTGAAAGCCTATAAATATATGAGGACTTGTGTTCAGTAGCTCTAATTGTCAACTTCTTTATTTTCTTGGTGGTCCAGCTATAGCTCCTTCGAGAAACCTCTTGTGTACACAAGAGTGTAACTCAAAAATCAATCGTTTTGGAAATAGTGAAATATATTGTGGATTTGTGAAATTAATTTGTAGGTTCGGCTGTTCAGGAATTTTGGACACTTAGTTCCTTGATTTAAGTGGTCAACATGGTTCCAGAAGGTAGGAGAAAGCATTTTCAATACGCTTCTTTAGTTCTTGTTTAATATCAGGGTTGGTATGAAAAGATCATTATAAATTAAATTAATATTAAAGGTCAAAACATCTGTGATATTTTTAATCTTTAAAATTGCATGCAATTCATCATTAAAGGAGCTCATGCACAGCAAACATGTTTAGTGTGCCGTGTGAATTAATTCGTTCACTATGCTTAGAATTTTTCTAATCCAGGCTTTCACTTGATATTTTGTACAATTTCTAGAAATAATTATGAATTAAAGCTTCAATACCCATGTTGTACGTACGCTAAGTCTTATGTAACTTCTTCCACTTGATTTCATATTTGGTTCATTCATGCCTTTTATAAAATTGAACTTTCTGCTTCTAATAACTATTTTATTGTACGAATATGTAATTTCAAATCGGAAATCGAAGAAATAATTTCAATTACATGGGAAAAGATCAAGACCAAACATGATCTTCTCCAACCCCGCGTAACGTTGAATATTGGAAAGAAATTCAGGAAAATTATGAAGAGCCGTTGACTCTTCAGAAGGGTTAAAATTGATAAACATTTTCAATCCAAAATGCACTTAAAAACTGGAAACAATTTAGCATGCTTGGACTTACACACTTAAGCCGCATTAAAATCATAAATTCAAACTAAGGTAGTACCTCAATTTCAAATTGTGTAAACTTACCGAGTATCCATTAAATAAAAAGTTGTAAGGATCGTTAGATATTTTAGACCAAAAGGTCTTATGGGATGGTCCTGTCTGTCTGTCTGTCTTTCCAGATGATAACATAGCATACAGCCTATATATAATGGTTCACAAGTTATCATCTAGTTTGTCAAATTAACTTTTGCTTCATCAGTTCGATTGGTAACTTGGTTTCATATCTGTACACATTTTTAATTCGGGTTCACATGTAGGCCATTTGAAATGGTTCACAAAATACCGTCCAGTTTGTCAAATTAACAACTGCTTCACCAGTTTTATCGCAGAATTAAATACAGCCTATATGAACAGGTCCATAAGTTTTCATCCAGTTTCTGAAATCAACATTTGCTTCGTCAGTTCAGCACGCCATCATAGACCAATGTGCTTATGGCACAAGCCATCGAGGGATAAGGAGTCATCGATCACATGAAATGGTTTACAAAATACCACCCAGTTTGTCAAATTAACAACTGCTTCATCAGTTCGCTTGATATATCCGTTTGATATCATTAGTTCAATAGTATGTCCAATAGCAAACGGTTACGTTTATGTCTAGGGCGTCATCTAGGACGTCGTCTAGCACATCGTCTAGCTCGTCGTCTAGTACGTCGTTATGTGCGTCTTCTAGATACATTCTTTTGGTCGCAAGGTGCCGTCAGGCAGGTTTTTAGTTTTAGGCCATAGAATTGGTAGAATACAGGCTGGAATGCGATTAAAATTTGCATCAGCTCAGGTTATCTACGAACTGTTTAAATTCGGCGACTTCAAAAATGAAGCTTTTCAATAATAGGCAACTTTATATAGTATGTTTTAAAGTATGAAACCAGTTTTTAAGAATTATATAAAGGATCAAATTAAATGTAGTAAACTGAAACTTTCTCCACATTATAGAGGAATAACTATTTCACGCGCTTTAAAAAAAATGGAAGGAAATAATTAAGATCAATTATTACTACAATTGTAGCCGAAAGTACCACATTTCTGTTTTAAGTTTGTTGAAAATACTTGTTTCTCCTTCCATAGAGCTAACGCCAAAAGGGCTAACAAATAAGAGCTAAAAAATAGGAGCTACGCTGTAATAAGAGCTAACAGCCGTTGCTGTTAATTTAGCTCATAATTACTCTTTTTATTTTAGCCCTTTTTCATTTAGTTATTATTTTCCGTTTGGTCTAATTACAGCTCTCATTATTTAGCTCTTATGTTTAGCCATTTTGGCGTTTGCTCTTCTTCTTATTAAGTGCTTCGCTTGTCTGTGTATATTCCTCGTCAAATACATATGGCTAAAGACCATGAGATTTTAGCAAGTATTCCGGACAAAGCAGTTTTTTGCAAATTCCTTAAAGGCGATTTTGCTTTTGTTCTATCAACTTAATGCGTCTGAAACAAATTACTTTAAATCTATTCGTACAAACCTACGGAAGCACTATCAATACGGAAACGGATCAAATATTACACTAACAGAATGAAACTGAGATAACAAAAATCATAAAACAAGTGTCGAAAAAGACACGAAAAATACCTTCGCGGCGCACTAAAAAGTATTTAGACAAGTTTAATTCTCTGTATGATGAAAATTTAACACTTATAATTGGCTAATCCACGAAGGAGCAGCGGCTTGGTTTCCATGATATGTAGAATCACAATAGTACAACAAATGATATTTTACTAAACAATCTTATGTAGGTCTTCAATATTACACTTCAATTGTAAGAAGTTGGCCAACTCAGAATTTTTGATCACGTTATTCAAAATGTCAATTCCGCTGCACTGTTTCTATGTATAGACCTGGCGCCTTTTTTTGTTGTCGTTTGTATTTGGTAGTGTGAGGATTCGTTCTGAATGTAATGGATAAGCATTATTTCAAAAAATTTAGTTTAACCTATTTGATCCTAATTAATTTTAATTAAACATTAAACGTTGTATACTTGTATAATGGTCAACTCAACCCGTGGTAAAGACTATATGAACGCTTGCAATTAGAAAATTCAAAAAGTGACTAAGAATGGGACATGTAAAGCTTAGACATTAAGCCGCTGTTCCTTCGTGGATTCGCCAATTATAAGTGTTAAATTTTCATCATACAGAGAATTAAGCTTGTCTAAATACTTTTTAGTGCGCCGCGAAGGTATTTTTCGTGTCTTTTTCGACACTTGTTCTATTTTATACCCTTGCATGGCTGCTGGTCTGGTTTGTTCGACGCCATTGGGTCAACGCAGCTGTCGATTGACCTAATCGAGTCGATAATTTTGGTTCGGTCAGTAGACCGAGGTTATTTTTAGTCTCTCAGAATGTTGCAAACATGATTATATTAACTCAGCAAGTATTTCTTCGTTCACAATTGTCAATACACGTGGCCATTCGCGAAATGTGGCGTGGTTGTGTTTAGTTGACGATACATCAAGCATTTCTGAATCATAGACGCAGATGCGAATCACAAAATAATATTTTGGATTACTTTTTGACCTCCAGGGGTGGAGCGGAAGGTCAGTTTAAAGTGCCTATGAGTTCACGCTAATCTTAACATTCAAAGGTACTCAAATATCGAATAAAAAATTTGGGTCACTTTTGACGACCGAGGGTCAAATCAAGAGTCACTTGAGTGTGGTAGGTATTTGGTATGCATTCCAGGGATCAACGATTTTATGTAAAGGTATGTTCTTTGCTATTGGCCGACGTTGACATACCAACAACAGTGGTAAGTAACCTGGAGTAAAACCCGGTACAAGGAGTAGTACTACATGGTGGAGATGAGAAGTAAGATTGTTTACGACAGAAAAGTTCGACTTACTAGAGAAGTAGGCTACGTAGAACCTCCCTATTTGTACTCGTTGGATGCGCCGTGAAATTAAAAAAAAACATTTCAATAAGACAAACATGTGACTTCAGATTAAGGGCTCTGTGCGGAGCCATTTATGATGAAAAACTCGAAAAAATCCTGTTTTTAGAGCATTTAGTACGAAATTAGGCAAAATTCGGAAGGGAGCCGTCTTCCCTCATAATCAGCAACACATGTGTCGACATTTTTGTTTCGGTCCTTTTTTCGCTAAAGTCAGTCGTTTAGCCTGTAGCCTTGGGTCCACATTTTGAGGGCTTGGTGAAATGCATATACCTTCGGTAGAAGGTACTTTTTCCGCTATATGCGAAAAATTGTGCAACCAAACAACATGTATGTTGTTCTTGGTTACGCACGAGTCAGTACTATCCGCGAAGGTAAAAAATAGAAACACTATTAGAGAAGGTATATAATTAACTTTTGGAATCAGTAATGAGTTCAGGACGAGCATATTCAGATTTTAGTATCAATGTTCTGTTTACTTTAAATACGTTGGTACGTGGCTTCACGTAGATGAGAAATTATTAGAGTCTTCCTGCAGCACGGCAACACAAAATAGACTAGGGTTAGATGTTACATGCATTATGCATCTGGGACGTTGGTGCTGATCCGTATTCATCCACACACCTTTCCCTACATTGTTTACTGTGAGAGAAAGTGTGGAGTGGAGCCAGCCCGTGAGAACTTCACTTTCACAATCCACATCACACTCATAATAATTCGAGATAAGGAGCTCGTCTGTTTAAGTAAAGACGCGAGTCGCGAGGTCCCTAATGGATTTCGTCTCGAATCTGTGTCAAAAGAGGGATATGTTTGTGCTGAGACGGATCATCACGATTTTGGAGACTCGACTGGCTGAAGGGACCATGCTGATTCTGAGTGTCACCATTGCATGCAGTCTTCCACCAGATGTGGCGCCTGCCACCACCCCGAGAAAGCACGAGCACATAATTGGAATGGGAGTAAATAGAATAAGTTTTCTCTCGGTCGGATGACCATTCTAATTATCGTCTCGACTGAAGAATGTCATTCAGACGCCTTCTTTTCTCCAAGCCACAGATCAAAGTCAGACCAACCAAGACAGAGGACTGGTCCGGAAAGGAAGAAATCGGGACTGAATGGGATCTCATCATGTCTCATGACATGACATATGCTCTCAGGTCCTCCTTTCTTCTTCTCCAGACTCTAGCTGATTAATTGTTCTGAGCCAGAATAAAAAATGAGCCCGTCCATTACGTCAAACAAAAGGTGTACAAGATGACACAGACCATGCACTCTGTACACTTTTGCATGTTAGAGCTAATATGGAGATTAGCTATTTTACAAAATGGCTGCCCAGTCCCAAAAAGGTTTCCCGCATATCATCTGTATTGAGTCAACTACTGAAAATTAAATTTTAAAACAATCTAAAATCGTAATTAAAATTGTTAGCATGAAGTATTAAATGCGGTCTACTTTTAAATTCTTTTAAATACTTTTGACTTTCAGATTTTTAAGATGGAAAAGTTAAAATATCTAGAGAATGGAGTCATAGGGAATTTTGAAAATATGCTCGTTGGAATCCCTGTCTTTAAACGAAACATTTCAATAACCCAAACGTGCGAATACACAATTAAGCCTTCTCGACAGAGATTTGTATTCAAAAACGGAGAAAAAGCAAGGTTTTAGGGGTTATGCACTATGCATAGATTTGAGTCTTATTTTTTAACCTCGATCCAAAACGTGGTTGCTACTTTAAGTGTTACGATCAATTTAAATTTCAGCAGCTTACGAATAATTGTCTTATCGTGAACTCAAAAGATTATATTTGTTTGAGATTCCGGTCTAGATTCGCTGAGGACAATTTGTTTTTCACAAAATCAGCGTTTTGTCTGCTGGCTGATGCGGTGGGGAAAGCGGCTGAGTCGAACCCAACACCTCGTCTCTCCAAACAAGAGACTGGCTGGGTCTGGTGAATGTATTTATTTTGATTTGCCTCCTAGGCTCGACTCTGGTTACGAACGAGAAAGAAGAAGACTTTCTCCGTGCTACACCATTAAGAAGAGAAAAGATGTTTGAGAGAAATAAGTACAAAGCAGTTCTTGAGTACATTCAGACGCTCTGGTCCCATTCATTCATTCAAGGCGGAAAGAGAAAGTACAAGCTCAAAAACTTGGAATTCAATCACTCCTCCCCCCTCTTAACCCTTGAGTAAATTCAATCTAATTCCTTGTTTTCACTACCTTCCCTCTCCCAATATTCCCAGGCAGGATTCTACATCATTTATTTGGTCAACGGCGGTTCGAGGATACGTTCGGGAGTTAGGACTAGCACTATTTACGCACTATACGTACTACAATATTTACTAGCAAGCATTTTGTAAACAAGAGTTTCAAAACTGATAAAAGAGGGAAGAAGATAAAGAACTATATCCCTAGGTTTAGGATATAGTTCTTTATATCAATAGATCTGAGAAGGACGACATGCCACGAAGCATAACATCGTATTTAGTCATAAACTCGTGATATTTACATGATAGTCACATAATAAAGTAATTTTGAGATATTTAAATACACTACAATAGAAAGTGTTTTGTAATTATAAAGTAGCTACACTGTAAGCCAAAATTGCAAATTAGATTAAATTCGCGACGTGATTCGTAGTTTTCGTTATCATTCGTCATAGTGTTTTTACCATCCGAGCAAATGTAATTCGACGATTTGACTACAAGTCCGACGAAAGTGTGTTTCCGACGAATTGATCCATGCGATTAAGAGACGTCCAACCAATTTAATCCGACGAAATTATACTCCGATGAAATTACTTCCGACGAAAATTCATGGTCATCAACGCATTCACGCAAAATTTTCCATATATATGTCCCTAAATAAGCGTAAAAACCAACTAACCTGCAAAAAATAAGCATTTAAATTTTGATGAAATAAAATTGCTGGTAGAAATTTCATTCAACCAAGTTCTAAAAGCGCAACAAGTGTTGAACACATCAAATCAAAATATTAAGTGGGGACTGTGATGTTATATTGATGTTATTGGCTGACCAGACTCTTGCGAAGCTGTGAGATTTGAATTTTTTGTAGAAAATGTGAGGAAAAACATGCATAAGAAACTGTCCCCTACCCATAAAGGTGGATTATAATGGAATTTACAAATTCACTCCTTGGTTTGTAACGAACTCCTAAATTAAAGTGCAAGTGTACTATGTAGAAAAACCACTGAGAAGCATTTACAAACATACTACATAATGCATTATACTATTGCTTGTACACATAGCAGCAAGGATGACTTTTGACTTCATTCTCGTTTCGCTAATTGGGACGTATGGAAAAATGAGAGTTTTGAAGCTGTAAACTTGTTTCCCTTTTAATCTATTAAAATCAAAATCACTTAAAAAATGAAAGCAAGGGGTTGTAGATAGTTCATAATTATATTAAACCCTTGACTTTGAAGCCCAAAGCACCTAGAACATGTCCCAACCCAACTGCCTTTCACTGCTTATAAAGATCGGTTGTATTCCAAAGCAAGCGAATGAAATGGGTCGAGTTTCATATAAGGAGGACACCATTACAGCACCACTACTACTAATGTTTCACTAGCTGCAGAATTCCAAGCTCACAAATTGACATTGAATGCATCTCCATCCAAAATCCAAATAATGCTGAATCGCTGAATGACTCTTCTACTGGAATATACTACTCATACCCAGGAATTTAGAACATTTCCTATTTATGGGTGATCTCAACAACTACGAAACTAACACAGATCTTTGCTTATACCAATTGGCGTTTCTTTAAAATCGGAAATACCAATCACTATTACTGGAAATGCAACAATCCAAACGGAGAATCCAAAAACAACCTATTTCGAAATTGAAATAGACATAATAGCCAGTGTTGAATTTGAAATGGGTCAGCCTGGAACGATTCAGCTCAACAAGTCTGAACTTCCTTGCACAACTACTGACCCATCACTATCCTATAGCCTTTACTCAATACTGAGGCTTCAATAAAATAAAAATGTGATCAGCGCAAACTCCAACTCGGGGAATGCCTAATGGACGAATATCTACGTGGTGGGAAACAATCATAGTAGTTTCATTACATCGTTGTGCAGTGGATAAGCTTATAACCACCAGTTTGTAAAACACTAGATGTTGGAGCATGTCCCTGTTTCTGTCGAGTCAAAAGAATTTAAAAGTCGGCGAATGAAATTATGAAAGTATTGTAACACTAAAATTCGGATAAAGTACATGCCGTAGATCAATACTACGTAGGCTCTGTTTTTCCTGAGGAGACAGGTGTTTGTTTGTCCCTTTGGGAACCAAAATAACAACCTTCTACCGAAGGTATGCAACAACGTCTTGTCCGTGACAGGTGTTACTTGTCCGGTTAGAAACTAAACTCAAATAAAAAATGTGTCTTAAAAAGACACGAAGTTCCTGAGGAGACCGAGTGCTATCAAAAGTAGAAAACAAGTTCATATTGAATTTTCTATTTCGCATAATTTTATTGTAGATTGATTTTAAAAT
>JAQFYU010001573.1:0-14362 GCA_034694905.1 Ceratophysella granulata
GATGAAGCAGTTAAGCTTCCGTTGATACCATGTCACATACGTGACTTGCGCTGCGCTTCCAAAAAGTGTCTGACGGATAGACAGACAGACAGACGGACAGACAGGACCATCCCATAAGACCTTTTGGTCTAAAATCGCTACACCAAATATAGTGTTAGGTTAGATTAATCTTGATTTTTGCAGTTTTTGTTTGGTTATGTAAATTTAGATTTTAGATTTTAGTTTAGCCTAGGCTACACAGTTTTTACGGTACAGAAATTTCGTGTTTAGCTAAAATCTGCCCGTATCCTTCAAACTGGTCCACAGCGGATCTCCGATCTCCGATCCTCACGTGACACAATCAAAATTGGATGTCTTAAAATTTCGCAAACACAGATTTGGGTTGAAGAAAGTGAAGTTGTAGCAAATCAGAGATTCCTGCTGTACTGTTTAGAAAAACAAACCCGGGTGACTTATTGGGCCAAGTTTTTGCACTGAACTAATTCCACTAGCTTGTTATGAAAGTTGATTACCCAACTTTTCCTGTTATGAATCCAGACCCGGGAAAAGGTCGGGTTTAGACATTATGAATACAAGGGTGGGTAAAATGTTAATATATTCTCCGTCCATGTGAAAATCCATAAGGTCCTCAAAAACGTATGCATATGCATAAAATGTTTCATCATATTTTCATTCAAATAAATACAATGGCTGGTCGATTGCATTTTATTATGCATCCTATGCAGATGCAGAAAATGTTGGTTCTTCTCCGAGTTCCTGCCCGACGAGCTCCCTCTGATCCCAAACCCTCAGCTTCTATTCTTCCTTCTCTACACAGAAAGTTTTACATATAAAAAAATAATGGGCGCATGCTTCACTGAGATCAAAAAATGGTCGAGGTTTTTTATCCATGTCTGCATGTAAGAGCATATAGCGTGTATACGGGATATAATGTGCACACATGCCTATAGGAACCACTGAACCCAACAAGAACCTCTTTCACTTTGCATTTCGCATTATCAAATCTGTACTTTGTTGTTCCAGCCACAGAATCATCCTCATGCCGTAATTTAAGCTAAACATCCATTTTTAAATCGGGTCCCATGCACGAACTTTAGCTTTTAAGCTACTACGGCATATGCATTATATTTGTAAGCATAAATTAAAAGGCAGGCGGCAGGTAGTGTCTGCTCTGTAATTTATCCGATTTATGATGATGAGAAGGTTCCTTTTTTTCTGGCTTTATATAAAAAGTTGAGTACATGGATACATTATCTAATGTAGTGTGTTCCTATTTGGTACATTTGCATTAACAGAAATCATAAAGAAGTACATTTATTCTATTCATCTGAAAGGGTTATGCAGAACGGACCAAGAGTTGAGAGAGAGAAATAGATACTTCCCAACATTATCCCTTCCCATCAGGAGTGAATCCTAACGAGAACAAGAATATGTGTTAGAATAATGTTGAATGTTCCTTTGAAGGGATGGAATTGTGAAAGATCACTTTTGACCATGTGGAATATTCAGAGGATCAACTAAATCCGTACTGACATTTATGGCTTTCCACTTGCATAAAATTAAAAAACTCAAATCAACGGATGAACATGAATCAATGGCTTTTGGACCGTTAGTAGTTGTAAGAGCTTTATTCGCATTTTTTGCTCGATTTTGCAAAAATTGTAAAATGTATTTGGCAAAATTCAAATTTAGTTTTGAAAATTGCATATATTAATTTTCTGTATGAAGCCGTGCCAAAAATACGTGAAATTCAACTTATTTTTGAAAATCTAACCGAAAATCGTTGTTTGAACCTAAAATTTTGATTCTGATGACATTTTGACAAAATGCATGTGTCATGGATGCTATGAGAAATCACATTTTCAAAATTTGAACACAGAGATGTTGACAATACGTCGCGTCGTTTGTCATGCGCCAACAAACTCGTCATTTCCCTGCATTTCTGCATTTTAGCAGGAGGCATTTCAATGTATTTTGTGTGCATGCTGGAGTTGAGCTTCAGATTCGGGGCTCTTTCTGTCCTGAGTACTGCTTAGAGCTTGACGAAAGGGGGTAAGCAGTTTTATTGGATATTGGAATGGCTGGTAGAGGAAAAACGGGTATTGTCGGGAAGAAGGATCCGAATTTCCCCAAGTTCACATTACATTAAGTAAGACAGTCATGCATGAAAGTAAAAAGGCTGAGAGGAGAAAGTGTAGGGGGCTGTAAGCTAGTAGCTGTAAGAAATAAACAAAATTCGAATGGAACTACGAGCAAAGAAGAGGTACAATTTATGAAGAATCACTCAAGCCCAAATATGATTGAAAATGTTGCCAATAATGAACGTCTGTCTTCAAACGGGAAGAAGATTCAAATGAAATGGTTTTCTGTCTGCAAAAGGAGATACAAAAAATTCGATGTGATGGATTCGATTCCAACGAATGTCAAATTTTTTGTGTACTCCAAAAACGTTCTTTTGTTTCAACTTTTTAACAAATAGTTTACACAGACTAAAATACACGCGTTAGCTTGTGAATTGAATGAACCGAGTGAGCACATGATGATTTGGAGCAAATTGATGTAATTTTGGAAGTGATGAAAGGGTTGAAATTCGTTGGGTAAAGGCATCATCACATTAGACCCGCTCACCTGCCTTTCCTAACAAAGGAAACCTTCTTTAGGATCTTCTTGATACTCACCAAGCGATTTCGTTCAGTTGAGTAACTATATCAAATGAATCCAGACTTGAAACAGGTATAACCTGATCAGGACCATAGATCCAGTAGAAGGTCAAATTTTAGGTTCAGCCTATTTTGGCATCGGTTTTTCAACAATATTTGTAAAGTCCTAAAACTCAAACCTTGACTGCTAAGAATTGAACTCCGTTTATTTTCAAGTTCTTTCTGCCATTCTGCTAAATGTTTGGGTTTAGGCTCTATGTACTTTTCTTCTTCTAAAAAGTCAATTGGGAGTTGAGTTGGGAATTGGAAGGAGAAATCATTGATTGCATGGGTTCGAGATTTTTTTGGGTAGAAAAAAAAAATGTTTGAAATTCAAAACAAGTGTCTTTCTTCTTCAGCCTTGTCTTCATCTCGTCTTCAACTCAATTTGCTCCTTCCTTTCCAGGGGGTGAATTCCCATTGGAACATTAGAAGATTCAAAGGCTTCCTCTGAGCTAAATGTGATTAGTTCGAAAAGTAAGCAGTACACAGCACATAGTACATGTAATTTTCCACATGGGCTATGGACATTCCTTGATTGTCGGCAAAATTCGCAAATTCTGGGTAAAATTTTCACAAAAAATGACCTATACTAAAAAAAACATTAAACTAAATTCAAAAAGATTTTTAATAATTGGGTTTATTCAATAAAACACGACATATGGAGGGAAAATATGACAAGTTACACACTTGACGTATTATATAACCTTTTACTCAGATGCATGTTAGCGTTTTAAATGTGTAAAGATAGACACCTTGTTTTATACAAATTAGATTACCTTGGGAAATTCTATTGGTTTACCCCTTTGAGCGATTTATTGACCTATTTCGGTGCAAGATATGGACAAAACGATGTACACGCTATAAAACGATTTTATATTTGAAAATGCGGCAAGTTGAAGGTAACTTCTAAAATAGGAACAATTTTCCCAAATTTGCCAGTTTTTGGTAAATTCCAGAATTCAATATTGCTGAATGGCAAAAATTCCATCTCAGATCAGTTGAATAAAAACTTGAGTCTTGAATTGAACAATACGAGTATAAGCAAATACGAGTACATTTCGAGGTTCATCCACTTTTCGGACCCTATATCTCTGAATATGGAATGGATTTGAAGAAAGTACTCGAGGTTAGATTGGATTTTTTTTGTAAGTGTCAAGATTTTCTCCACATAGTGCTTTTTTCGAGACATGATGCGTTGAGTAAGAAAGGCTTCATACCATTTGGAAAGTCGGTGGAGCTTAAAAGCGGACTTGGAGCGGCTGGCGTGAAGACGGAACAGGGAATTTTGGGTGGAACCAAGTTGACTGAAGTTGTTGGGTTGGCGTTGGGTGTTGTGGAGTATGGAAATTACTTTAATGCAGGAGAATATCAATCCATCCCTTGAGTTGAGTGCTCGGCTCGTAAATCATGCACACTTCCAAGCCTCCTTTCCAGCACAAGTAATCTTGTACAATGCTCAGAACCTGTCCTATATGTCTGACAACTTAAGAAAGGTCTACGACATATAGTTCCAGCCTTTCTTCCTGCTCCAAACTACTGTGAAAGTATCTTCTTGTTATTATTTTTCTGGCGAGGAGAAAATAAGTCCTAAGTCGGGTGGCTCAAGGTTCCGAGACGAGTTCTTTATGCCACGGATTTAAACACTCATCATCAAGGTGGCAAGGGAAGGTTTTAGGTTTTGACGTATTTTGGGAAAATAAGGTCGTCAAACATTCGGATTTATAAGATTTAGATGTAATTCTTTATTGGGAGTTGGTATCAGTTTTTACAAACCTTTTTCAATTGTTGATGCCAAATTAAGCCTGAAACACTTTTTGTATTATTTTTTGACATTGCAACCTAAAAACATGTTTAAACATTGTTTAACATAGCTTTACGGCAATTTTTGACATCTATAACAACTTTGAACAGGACAATTGATGCTATTTGGCTAATAATTATTTTTTCATATTTTGTAGAGTTTCTAAATTTATTGTACGGTACAAGCTTAAACCAAACCTTGATTTTGGAGTATTTTCAAGCACTTGCACTTAGTGCCCTTAAAACACCTTAAATTAAGGTTTCAAAACCTTAAATTAAAATACTTTAAATTCTATAACTTGTAAAAATCTTCATGAATTTTTTTTTCGATTTTGAAGGAAGTTTTAAAACTGTAAAACCCAATTTAGAAAATTTCAAAATTGCATTCAATAATTTAAGGACCTTTTACTCTCCGAAGCCGAGCTTTTTTAAAAATAAATTAAAGCCTGCGCTTTCTACTCATCATTCTCTTCTCTTCCCCCCGACTAACTCCATTTTGGGCCTAATAGGAGCAGAATGGGGAATTACGGGTTGACACTCTTTTGTGGCATGATGGGAATCTAATGTCAGTAAATGAGTAATGATCTTTCATGTAATGAGATTGCAATTTTTCATTATGCCAACCATTTATTCACAGCTTGCACAAACTTCACGTCAACACTATCTGCATAGCATTTCAACTTTGACTGAAAGTAACCACTTTTGTGCCATAAAAGTTTCTGCTCTGCATTGTGTGCTTTTCCCATAGCAGGTTCAGCCAAGTGGATAAATGCTAGTCAAATTTTATAAATTATCGTACCGTATAACCACAACCTTTTTCACTTAGTAGAACAGCGTGTTTTCACTTTGAATAGGTAAAAAATTTAAATTCAGAACGATGATGTTTGAATTACATATGAAATTTCGATTTACAATTTGATGCTGCTCGAAATTTTAAATATGTAAATCCATGATGAACATTTAATTCGAATATTTTTTTAAAAATTGGATTGTTTTGCTGTCCGAATTTAGCCAAGAACCTACTACAATTCGATATTTCGCACCTAAGCAGCTCCACGTTACACAAATACATATAAACATTGCATTGCGTCGGAATATTATGTTTGAAGCTTACAACTAATGGTTATTAAATCCAAACCACTTCAGAGAGCCGGGTTAAGGGTGCAGTATTGATTCAGGTAGTCGGGCTGCTGCTTCAAGGGATCGGGGGTTTTTTAATTCAAAGGCACAGGTTTTCATGAGATGAGACCTTGTATCAAAGTGATTGAGTCAAGCTCAGAGGAGCGTGGAAGAGATAGAAGCTACTAGAATTACAAGAAGGACTCTCGTAATAAATCAGGTTGACACCACTAAACAGAAAGGGAACACGGAAGTAGTCGTTCGCAACCCTTTGATTCCTATTTATGCTTCATGTCGAACCCTTGTATTGACACCCATGCCGTGCATTACTTCAAAATACAAAGTGCAGTCGATACACAAGCTGATTTTCAATAGAAAAGTGAGCAGTATCGCTTCTGTTCTATGTATACAACATGGTCAGGTCTGGATTGAAATTGAAAATGTTGTGATGCTTAAGGTTAACCTGCATTATGCCTTCAATAAGTATATTCATAAATGTGAAGAGACTCCGCATTCAGATAGAGCACATCAGCACATCTCCGCCGCACTTTTTGTACATGGTACATGTCTCGCAATTTTGCAAATCAAATCAATCTACAGTTAACAACATTTTCAATTCATCCTGAATTTACTGTAAGTTGTTGATGAATACTCATAATTTTATTGATGACGTCAAGTTTAAATATTTGACTAGATGCTGCCCTATTTAAAGCTAACTTGCGCTACCAATGTGTGACTAAATACTGCCCGACAAAGAACTAAAACACCCTGCATCAAGGTACAACTAAATACTGCCCGAATTAAAACTAAACTAAGTTGAATCAAAAGGTGTGACTAAATACTGCCCGACTTAAAACTAAAACAACCTGCATTAAGGCGTACCTAAATACTGCCCGATTTAAAATACGTTTGCCGGTATGGTACATCTCTTGCCTGATTTAAGCACCAACGCATGACACTGGTACATTTTTTGCCCGACTTTTAGCCTAAATACTTGTATAAGCTACTGACATTTCTTCCTACTACACAATACGTACATTGATGATACTCCAATATTCAAAATTCCGTCGAGTGGTTCATTTTACAAAACGTTTCAGAAGAAGTCTCTCTTCCTTGATCGAAGTGTTCCAATTGAAGTCTAAGGTATGACTTGAGATTGAGACTTTGAGACGTTAACCCCGGGCAGACTCTGTTGTACATTCCTAAATTATTTATGACTTTCCCGTCCCGTTCAATCCGTATATCTGCTCGGATGGCTACATTCCCTTTTCCATTTATGAGGATTGGCGTTGTTGAGATTCGTTTTTTTTTTTCAGCAGGAGTCCCTTTCCAGGCTTCCTTCTTTGTAGCCCATGTTCCCTGCTTGGATCTGAGTATCTGTGAATACATAAAAGAGTTAGTATTCCCCTTCTCCTTGACTTTCTCCATGTGCCGGTCTTCACCGGAGGGGCTTATGCATGTGCACCTTCGACTTTAGACAGACGCTTTTGTTCGTTTGCGGCTAAGGAAAACGAATGTTTGCATGTTTACGGCAAATGTGGTAATCGCTGCTGAGGCCACAAACGGGCCCATTGTGATACGTTTGTTTTTCAACTCGAATTTTCAAAGTTTTCTGTATTTCTGAAATATATGCACGCCACAACCGATTCGCTAATAATATAGCGATCTTCCCATTCACAAAACCATGGATTAAATATGCTAGGTTGTTTGGAACGATACAAAAAGCAACCTAGCTTCGCAGTGTTTGCGTCAAATAAACCTCGAATGAAAACTGGAAACCCAGAATTTCGGCTTTCAACTGCCGACTGTCGACATTTTTTTCTGTTCGTACAATATGACAAGACATAAAATGAAGGAGAGTCAAGTCAAGTCTACTTTCTTCTTTGGCCCATAGGATATTGCATCATATATGTACATATTAGATAGTTTCTTCTGGAGAAAAAGAAGCATATTGTGAGGAGCGGGAAAGAAGTAGTAGGAACGTGGAGGTTTTCCTTTGTACATGCATATGTATGTATGTACGTCCCTAAAGTGCCCGGGTTATTCAGTTTGATCTTTCCATTTCCACTTGAGAAGGTAAAAGTACCTATAGGTTCCTTCGGCTCCACTATGTACTCTCAAGACTTTCTCTACATGCCAATGCTCAAAAAGGAAGTACTTGGATCTTCTTGCCCTCCCTCCTACTTCAATATACAGGGTGGATCCGGAATTCAAATACATACATTGCCCAAAATTGGTCCGCCAAAAACCAAATCAGAAAGCTTAAGCTACGTTGTCATTGGAAGATCTGCCCTAGCAACGTCAGATTTTTAAGCTACCTTGTATCACAACGTAAGAACTTGGAATTTTGAGCGATTTTCGGTTCTGACATGTGAGACTCACCCTGTACTTCCGCACAATCCTCAAGAAGATCTCGAATGTTAGAATCCGAATTTGGGCATGTAGATACGGAGGCTTCCTTTGGGTGAATTTGCACTGAACGTCGTGCTCTTCCTTACTGTCTCTGCGGGAAGCGATTTACGATATCTCTTCTCCAACGTCAACTCTAATATTTTTCTCCATACATGGAATAAGGAAAAAAGGGTTTAGGTTTTACGTTCCTATATTTTATACCATGTAGGGACACCTTTGGAAGCAAAAAAAACACATATAAAAGATCCAGCTCTAGCCGATTCCATTTCTGTTTCAAAATTGGAGACTCTCCTTTCTTCTGCCATGGCATGGCCTCTTCCGTCTTATCCTCCTAAATCCTAATGTGAATTTTCTCTGAACCAATTTTCCCATAAAAGAAAGTGTGTTTCCGTCTACAAGTACTCGAGAGAGACGGTTTTGGGGGATCCTTTCTGTCTCAAATCCTTCCAACCAGACTATTGGTTCTAAATTGTGAAGACATAATTTTTCAATTCTGTCCAGGTCTGTGGCTTGGGCTATGCCACGTAAACTTTGGCTTTCGTCCAAGTGCTAATTCCCAATTCTATCAATTTTACGGAATTTAGCACTCGATTTATTCAATAATTTTCACCATAGTGAATATGAACTGCTGTTTGTATGACCCTGACACTTTGCATACTTATTATTAAGGAAAGACCCGTTTGCTCCAAATACCGTACAGTCGAAATATGCAGTAAATATGCTGCAAAAATCAGGTTTTATGCACAAAAGTAATTTAATTCCTAAAAATTATATGCTAAGTGGAAAATCCAGTATTGAAAAACATCAAATTAAAATCAGGTTTTTGAAATTCCAAATAAAAGAATTTTTCATAAAGAATTCCAGGCCCCATTTTTGGAATGGACAATCATCAAAATTGAAAGTTGACTGTCAAAAAGTGTGCAAATGTTCCGTAGAAGTGCAAAAAGTATGTCATTTTTTTATAAATATGCATGGAAATTATAAATATGTCAAAATATGCAAATATATGTCGTATAAAGCCATTGTTGGATAGAGGGCGGTGTGAACCGTGCAAATCTTAAGAAGAGCCATCAGGAAGCCCTGGAAAAATATGCTTTCGCACAAGAAACCGTTCCCTGCTCATTGTACTATCTATAGAGAAATTACTGCAGGGTTTTTTGGGTGATCTTGAGAAAGCTTAACTAAGCCCTTCAGTGATTCTTGATGCTTTCGAGCATAATTTTCATGTTATTCTGTAATACAAGAACAAAATTCGTTGAAATGTAAAAACTCACAACGTGTGGATCATAAAAATCATAAAAATCAAACACTTTCACGAAAAATGTACAAATTTCCTTGAAAAAATCAAAGAATATTCCGCAAAAATGCCCTTTTTCATTGATTTGATTAAATAATACATGCAATTAAAATAAATAAATTGCATTATATTTTCAACATGATTCTTGGTTTGTTGTGTTTTTATGTCGATCTGTGTATTCTATACTCTCTACTCTGATCATGAAGATTGAGCACACAACATTTCAGTAAACCATTACAATACTGTTGTCCTCATATGTATACATTTTACATTAATGCTCTATACCTACTCGTATTAAAAACTCATTCCGTATTCACGGCACACATAAACGACTCCGAACCCGGCTGAAATAAACGAACTTTGGTCGATTGCCGATGTTCGTTTGCACAAAATCTATTAACACCTGGACAATGGGCATAGAGCCACGATTACGAGTGAACTGAACTGCTTTTGTTTAATGCTTCCATACAATTTTCAGTAAGGGGAAAAGCCGTATCCTGAGGCTGCGGGGGATTCTTAATTAAATAATTGAGCTTCGACTTCGAATTCGAACAATAGCTACCTTCCTACCACTTGAATCGACCATTTGATGACTACAAAATCGAAGGATGTCCTTGTATCCCACAATATTCCAATCGTAGCTAGTTAATTCCGAGTTTAATTTGAGGAGAAAAAGAACATCTGTCGACTTGTGCTGGACAGCAGGAATTTTTTGTGTCTGTTTTGTTGTGATACAGCAGATCAGAAAATTAAGCATTTTAAGCATATTAAATTACAAATTAATTTTGTTCATTACAAAATTTGAGAATAATTCGAGGCTCAACCTCAACTAATCTATGCAAATATTGTAGAATGCAATGCAACGCAGATTTCGTATATCACCGCAGACCTTGTTGATTCTGCTTCTGCTGCTCCGAATTCAGAAAACGGATCTCACTGGAGTGAAAGACCTAGGCACACATGAGAGCAAAAGGGTTCATCTCGGGGTTGGACTTTTTATACAGACCTCGGATGCTGGTTGCTGGTTCCTTGTTCCAAAAATAGAAACTCGCATCTTCGATAGAACCGATCTCTGCGCCACCTCTCGCTCTCGCTTCAAAGTTTTTGTTCTAGTTCAACGCGGGCTCCAAGCATTTTCACGGGTTGTTGGGACTTTTACAGTAAAATGTTTTATTAATAATTTAAAATTTTATTACTTATAAATATTTTTTTACAGTTTAAAATTTTAACCACGGTTTAACGTATGCATTTTTATAAAGCTTTCGTTAAAAAAGCAAGCTGGAGCAATACAATTTGCATATCGAAACGTGTGCATGCAATACATAAATGTAAGGCGTAATCCACTGTATTCGCAAACGCTATTTCTATTTTATATACAAAGAATGCGTCATTTTATTCAAGTGGCTGTTTTATGGTAACTAGGTATGTTCCATTTATCGGATATAAAGTGAGGCTAGCGTGTGACAGGTGATTGTTAATTCGTTTTCACATTTTACGATTACCTTCCACACCCACGTGCCAGGCCGACCGCCCAGCACTTTTTTCTACTTGTTGAAAGAAATTTTAATTTTCATGTCAATCTTTTTACTCCGTTTTTCATTGTATACCTCTAAATTGCGGTTTTACGGCTTTTATTTGTGAGCAATCAGGCACACAAGGGAACAGGAGTGAAAAGTAGAGGACATAAGAAACTTTATGTCGAGTTTACAATTTCCACTTTTCACCCTAAATCCAATGGTCACTTATGTCGTCGTATGCTTCCTAGCCAATGGTTTCCTTTTCGTGTCACAGTTCAATTGAGCTTATCTGCATAGCTGGGTTCACCGTCACACGACATTTAATTTATTACTGAGTTCTTGTTCTTATCCCATTCTTACTAAGTGGAATTGTGTACAGAAAGTCAGGAGACGTTTTGAAATTCAAAAGCTAACTCGGAATCTACGACATTGAGACGTGAGGCACAAAAGGGTCGTCCTATTGAACCGTGAAGGCTTTCAACTTGAAGCTCTTCAGAAATATCTTAAGGAGATGTTCTTGGCTCATAATTCGTGCTGGGAAAACGCTCCGTGATCCCTCGTCCTTCGTCTCAAGAATGAATCTCGGACTTGGTTCATTTGGCACGTCCACGTCTTCTCCCGTCGTCCGCCCATAAGCGTCAAGTCAAGTGTGTTTGACCTCTTCAGATTGTGGGGGTTGGGTTTGGGAAGTTTCCACGTGTGTCTTGGTCATACATCATACATGGTCATTGTCATTAAGCAGCAGACGCCATAAATGACGAAAAAGTAGCTTAACGTTGGTTGACATGGACAAATGTCCCTAGCAACGGCGATGATTCAAAATTTACGGGTCCATCCTGTACATGCTTTAATAACGCCAACAACTTGTATGCTGGACTCGCTTCCACACTTGTACCGTTGATTACATAAAAGTTGGAAGGTAGTAATGATTGAATAATGGTTTTCGTAAGACAAAAAAGTTTTGGCTGGAATCTTTTTTCTCAACTCATCTCCTCACGTATGATTTATGACACGTGCGGTTTTCACATGGACAAAAGAATTAATGGGAGTTTGAATTATCCTGAGGGCAGGAGTGAGATGGTGGACGAGGCCGTGCATCCCATTGTTTTACCTTCTTAATTGCATTGTTCAATGTGAAGTAAGCCAAAATGGCTGTGGAGTTGCAAATCCCCTTGTGGCTAGTTTATACGCCTTAAAATGCGCTTTTTGAAGTGGGCATAAATTTTTCGATTTTAATCGTGCCTTCAATTTTTTGAATCTTGTTTGAAACGTTTGAATTTGGGGATTCTGAACAGGGATGAGTTGGATCTTTGGGCATATGCATTAGACAGACTGGGTAGACCATTATTTTGGTTGAGTTGATGGGAGATCTCGTTAAAGGGTTAGGTTGTTCGGAAGAGGCAGACAGACTGTTCATTTCATGAACCTGCTTTCGACAATGTCTGATTCTTAAAAAGGAATCTTCCCTTTTCACCTTGAGTCTCCCATCAAAAACTCATTGACCTGAGAATAGCCTCGTATAAAAAAATGAGAGAGAGATGCTGGTTTGGTTAGCTCTATTCGTCTTTGTACGTTTCTCAATAAAAAATTACACCGAGGACCAAGAAGTGCCCAACGGCTGGAAGACCGTATATCTCGTCTTTGTCGTTTCCAAGGCCAACAACCCAACACAGAGTCAAGTCTTTCCTGCCGGTCGGGCCGGATCCTGATGAGTCCTGAGAAGTTGTTTAAAATTGTCGGCTTTACTAAACGGCAGTGTCCAATCAATTAGCCCACGGCCTCAAGTCGTTCCAAAGTCATTTACTTTTATTTGATAATTAAATACTCCAATTATACACCATAATTGGAAGTGTAATTATGGATCTTTCTTTCACTATTCGTCATGGTTTCTAATCTGTGAACCAATATGCATGGTAAAATACTTGTTCCATTTCGTTTGAGCTCAACGCCCTCTGGCGACAAAATATTTCCGTTTTCCGTCGTGCTAAAGACCTGAATGGGTTTTTGTTGGATCCTTTCGAATTTAATCGATTTTTAATTTGTATTTTATGTATTTCTTTCAAAAGCTTTCAATTTAAATATTTGTAATTTACAATTTGTAGCTGCGATATTTTCGACAGGTTCCAATTATTTTGAAATACTTGGCCATTTATGTTTAGCTCACTTATGGAAATCAGTGCTGACTACTATCTCCTTATTTGAATCCTAGACGATTCACATTATACAGTCTGATCTGGTGGAACAATAGGATTAAGGATAATGATGCCCAGAAGCTCAAAGTTTGACTTTTGAAAGAACAATAGAGGGCATGAAACAAATTGACCGAGACGACAGCAGATGGGAAATGAATTCAATAGTTAATTCTAATTACTGTACATAATTAACAAGCATTAGAACAGGTGCGTAGTAGAACGAACGCACCTGTTGGTCAAACGATTTTTTTGTTTTATCTGTTCTTTTCTCCTCGGTTTTCGATTGAGGCCTCGATTTTTAAGATTCGGGGTTCGGATCTGTGAAGCACGTGTATCAGTGTCAGAGTGATAGCTAGACAGTTTCATATGGAGATTTATATGGTTGTCAATTAAAATGTAAAATTATGACCGTTGCACCCAATTCAAAATCGATCCTAAGCATTTTTGAGAAATTCAAATTCTCCCGCCCTAAGTAAATGCATCAAATGTCTGAGCATTTTCTGAAGCCGGGATTACTCTGCACGTGTGGACGATTAGAGAAATGAATAGTGCATATCTGTTCGGATACCTGTTCGGGATGGGCTGACTACATTGTCTGTATAATTGTGAGGTCTATTATAATTTTTCTACATAGGTATTATATTATATTATCTTGTCTCGGACCACGTAAGTGAAGAGGAAGAAAACAGGGCTTGGCTCATCTTTTATTCCAAACATGTATGTAGTGAAGAGACGGCAAATGAATTTGAACTGTGTGGATGGAAGCTTCAACTTGGAGCTTCTCCCATCTATTCATACGAATCCACTTCCATACTTTATTATAAAATGATTGTGGTTAAAATAAAAATGCAAATGTATCTCTCACACGCCCAAGACTTCATCTTCCTTTCCATTCTTATATATTCCGCTTTTTGTAGCCTCAAGTGAAAGGGCTTGGATTACAATTTACAGCTTTTGAAGAGATGGACTTGCTGTGCAACTAAGGTTTGGGTTTTAGGCATTATTTTCTTTCAATTGGATCTAAATTTTGAATTTTATGCATTGAAAATCCGAATATAATTTTCAAACTTACATTTGAATGAACATCATTTGGAAATGAGTCGATAGTTGTGTTCAACAAGCCATCTAGCGGACAAGTGGCTAAGCTTAATGCGCAGGTACAAAATATTAAAATTTCAATACATGGCGCTAGTTTAAAAATAACAATGCTTAAACTATTAATCTGTAGCGCGGCGATTTAAAATTCCTCCCGAAATTCGTGATAATAATTTTGAAATCAATCGTTCATATAAAATTGTAGCTTTACTACATTCAAAGAATAAA
>JAQFYU010001574.1:0-14360 GCA_034694905.1 Ceratophysella granulata
GAAACAAAAGAAGTTCTACGCAAATTGCATAATAATCAGGGCCGCGGTATGTATGTAATATGCACTCTTTCAATTTTTTCCTAATTGGAGTGAAACTTCGGATCTCCACCGTTCATGACCCCATGACCTCACCTGTGAACGCATTTTTTGCATATTTTTCCATATTTCACGTTTTTGGGACATATACATATTCTCGAGCATATTTTCCCGTATTTAGGGAATATTATATGTTCTAAGTTTTAACCAAAAAAACACAAATTCCCGAGCATATTTTTGAGTTTATAGGGAATATTATATGTTTTAACCAAAAAAACACAAATGCCAGAGCATATTATTTTTCAGTTTTTAGGAAATATTATGTTTTAACAAAACAAATACATATTCCCGAGCATAATATTCAGTTCTTAGGGAATATCATTATATATTTTAACGAAAAAACGGCCTAAAATACAAGTATTTTTTTCAAAAAACATAATTAAATGCAAAAAATCGTTTTCATAAGCGCATATTTGACTGCATATTTAGTTGTTTTTGAGGGCATATTTGCATACATATTTCGGAGGTTTATAGTGCATATATTTTTCGACTCTGATAATAATATAAGGGAAATCCAAATGCCACAAGTAGTTTGGTGGTGGAATTTAAGCAGAATTAGGTATGTAATGCATTTTTTGCGATACAAGGATGAACTTTATTTGAATTTACATACTTTTGCAACTTCTGGTAAATAAGGAATTGCCAAAAAGTGGAAGACCAAAAGTTATTACAGTATGCGATTCAGGCGGATCACATACAATATCAAATAAAACTTTGATACAGTATGCGATCCGGGCGGATCGCATACTATACGTGTACCCAAAATTTTGAAGATCCGGATTTCCGTATTTCCCAAATGTCGTTTTATCGGCCTTGCGTGGATTTACTATAATTACATACCCAAACATGCACGGAAAGCCTTTGAATTCTACTAGAAATGATCCAAATATTTTACTGTTTTATTGGGCTTGATGAAGTCGATTTTCAAAAACAGATTTTTTATTTTTTACAATTTGTGCAAAATTCTACCAGTTAAATTAACGGTTTTGTGACTTGTCACTGTGAGTTGTGAGTGTATTGACTTTTTTCAACGAACACAAAATTTATTTAATATATCCTGCCATGCCCCAATGCCCCAGATTGTTCTAAGTTCAAATTAGTAGTATTGTAGTATTTGAATTAATAATAAACACTCCAAGAATTGTTGATGATGCGTGAGAATAGGTTGGTAGTTGTTATTATATGTATTATGTAGTAACAAAGAATTTGAAAGTCGTGTAACGAAAGGACTACATATACAACTACATATTGCAAATTGTAAAACTTAACTGCCAAATCTATCTATGTATCTCTACTAATACTCAAGTTGTGATAATTTAATATTTACTGACCGCTTCAATTGCGGACAACTTTAAAAGCATAATGTGAGTTATTGAATCCTACATTATATTGTGCTATATAACCGTTGTCAAATGTCAACGTTGCTAAGATTTGCCATAATGGCTAACACACTTATTACTACTGGCACGAATTCAGAAACGAATTAATTAACTTTCTTATTTGAATTACGCTTACTAGCTAAAGACTTTGAACCAAAACACTTGCGAATTTTCCGGTAAATAAACTTGACTATTGCAATTAAAATATATAATCCAATAACTCGAGCAACTATGAGAACAGCGAGAATATCTAATCCATGATACTGGAAGAAATTCAGATTTCGTGCAGGGGAACGGAGATGAACTGCACCTGAAATAAAATTATGCACATCAAATGTATTTTGGCGTCGCTTTTGTGACATTGTATCATACGTAACCATGATTCTTAAATAAGGCGTCCACTTGAACAAATAGTTCTAGTTTAATAACAGAAGATTTATCTTACCCTCATGTCTCAAAACATATTCAGTCCAGAAAACCGCCCTGTCCAATGCTTTATTCGGTTGATCCCTGAACACTTGGGCCAAAGCTTGAACGTTCTCACGATACCTATTGTTTCAGAATACAAAATAGACCCTTAATTATGCGATGAATTATCTTACCTTGGCATTACCCATACCCGTGACACACTACGCTTTTGACAACTTACTTTTTAAGAATATTTGAGAATATATATCGCCATCAGAGGTAAGTACCCAAGAAAATGGCATAATCAGACTTACTTTGAGTCCCCTAAAACTGTGTTGATAGCTTGCAGAACCGTTTCTTCAGTGAGATCGGTAAATTCCAGAGAATACGCATATCCGCTTTTCACAGATTTCTGCATATTTAAAAGCTGGTCCCCAAACATCGGTATCCCAATCAATGGCACCCCTGTGGTAGTCGATGAAAGTATTATAAAAAAACAGGATCGAAAAATTGCGTAGTATTGAAACGAATCCGTATCAGAGCACGTACCATGATATACAGCTTCCGTAGTACTGCCTAATCCTCCATGTGTAATGAAAGCTCGAATGTTTGGATGTCCAAGAATGTCCTGTTGTGGAGCCCACTTGATGAGTTTCACATTAGGCGGCAAGTCTTCCATTGTTTCCGTTTCCCATTTCCAAAGAACGTTTTGCTTCAATTTGGAAAATGCGGAAAGCAGTGCCTTGCGATACTTGTCAGGCATTTTACTTCCCCTGAGTGCTGATCCCATGCTGAAAAATATGAATCCATCCTTACCGGAACTTTGTACATAATCTTCTAAGTCCTGAAATACAGATTCACGATAGATTGTAAACATTTTTAACATTTAACTTCGTTTCAGGAGTATCCAATCAACCATATGAAATTGAAAGTCAGATATTTAGTTGTAATTTACCTTCGGCAATGGCTTCGCTGGTCGACAATGCATACCTCCAACTTCAATCACATCAGGGAGAAATGGGCGCTTTCCACTCATACTAAAATGACTGTTTGATAAAATCAGGCTAGAATTTCTAATGATTTCCTCGTAACCAGGAATTGTTTGATCCCCGAGAGCGTCTCGATACAAAGTTTCCAGTTTTGGACTCATGTAATACTTTAGAATTACGGTCACAAATATCTCAACGAAAAAGTTGATTACGCGCTCCCTAAAGTTCATATTTTCGTCAAAGCCCGTGAACAGATTTGGAACAAAGGAAACTGGGGATGGACTTCCTAGAATACGAACAATTGCTCCTGGGACGCCGAGTGGAACCACGAGAACCATTGGAACGTTGAATTTGTGCAGATACCCCAACGTACATTCGTTGCCAGAAGGTTGGGATATCACGAGGTCAAACTTCTCGTTGAGTATTTCCAGAACATGCGGCTGTTCAAGCGTTTGTTTGCAGACATCTGTTAAGATGTTCAATACCATGAAAGGGTCAATGTTTTGATTCTTCTCCTTGACTTCAAACATATTTGGAGCGTTTTCGCCCTCGAACATTGCTTCAATATCAATTGTCAGGATTTGGCGCATGTTGGTGATGTTTCTATTGGAGATAATTGGGGAGAGTACCGTGACTTCGTGGCCCCGGGCGGCAAGTTCTTCCAGAAGAGGGTCATACGTGATTTTATGTGACTTGGTGGAGAAAAATGCTGCAGACAGGATCCGGGCACTATGGCAGTCTTGAATGAAGTACACTTGTGACAAAAAGATCACACTGTACAATGTCAGAAGTTTTAAATGCATGGTCAATGCAATGCAAATGTAGGATTCAAAAAATTTATGAGCACAATTGAAAACGGTTATTACTATTATACTGATGAGCTACTCTTCTAAACAGATTTGAGATCATGACAGCGGTTAATATTTTTTTATGAGGCAAAAATATTGTATTTATATAGACAATAGACAATGATTTACGAGTAAGTACCTGATACACGTGATGAAGTTATATATTTCATTCATGTGGTACAGTGGAGATAGTGTATGCCACGAGTAAGATTGCATAATCTTCATTTTCTCTACAATTAACTGTGTGTCCGGCTTCTCAATAGGATTACTGATTGGTTCTACAGGTAGTAGCGTGTAGCGTCATGAAGTATGTGCTGTAAGCCTTGGTTTTAAAATTGTCTAGCAATACTGTAGTGAGCCAATAGTTAGCTCGTATTACTGATAACAACTGTACATTGACAAATACTACCTTAAAATTTGTTACATTTGTTTGAACTTTGAACAAACTTGAAACTGTCACAGAACCAGGAGTTGCAGCGCAGCCACATATGTATAAAGACAGCTTGAGACCTAGCTTTATGCATACATATGTACGTACATACATAGATAAATAGTTGTAAAATGTAGAAAAAGGTGTTTAGGGTTCTGAAGTGATTTTTATTTGTGTCTATTTCCACGATATACGATACAATGCAATTATAATAAAACCTCACTGGCGAAACAATGGGATTATGATTCATGACTTCGTAACAAGACAACAGGGATCTTCGTATGTTGCTCTTCCAGCACAATTGTCAATGACATTTTGTTCATCTTTGAAAGTCTCAATTTGCAACAGGAATGAAGAATTCTGAGAATACACTGAACGCAGTGATACATTTTTCTTTAGCTAATTGGATCGATTCGTAACCTGAAAATTGAAGACAATTTTGACTTTCAGGCCAATTTTGGTGTACCTGTTTGAAGGCAAGATGTAGAAAAAATTTAGCATCCGTTTTAGCGTTGCTATCATAACGGTACTGCACAAACGCAGTACTCAAACAAATAAACTCTCTCAACCCTGGAGCAAATAAATTTTATTCGGACTTCAGAGTGCTGAGCGTCATTATTATGTCATAACACCACCGAAACCACATTTAAAGTCAGTTTTTGAATCTCAGTCAGACACCAGACACTAAAACAACTTCGTTCTTATTCCATAAATCGTCAGTTCTCCAATATGGCAGGTCCTGAGAAAGGGAAGAAATTGGCTAAGGTTTCTGATGGTGCAAAGAAGAAACGGAAGAAGTCCCTTGATCAAGTGGCCTCAGGTGAATTCAAGGTAAAAGGCCAGAAGCAGGAATCCTCCACAAAGGGCTCCAAGAAAGGCGGTCATGGTAGTAAAGAAAGAAGGTCTCAGGGCTCCAGCAAACCCGGTCACCAACAACATGACGAAGTTGAAGGCGAAGACGTCGAACATGACCCACTCCTGCTTACAATTCTTCATCCTGCGACACTGAGCGAGAAGAACGGGTCAGAGTCGGGTGGACGTCAACACTTAAAGAAAGTGTCGTTGGCTCAAAGTGAAGGGAGCAAGAAGCCCTCACTAGCAGGTTAGCATATATAATTTCATAATAGTTAAATGAAGATAAGCAAAAAGCGCGAAACCAAAGCGCGTCACCTGAAAGCGAAAGCCACACGCTGGAGACGTGTTTTGCATCGTGCTATCTTGCTGGAACCACAGCTGTTTATTATAACGCTGCCAACCAAATATTTTGCGTTGAACGGTGAACTACAATTTGACCTTTGGGAATGTCTTCACACACATAACTTAAATATCCTTGTCCATCCCTTGTAGGCACAATTAGTCAGCTATCATTGGATTTTAATGACGACGCGGATGAAGGAGATGAAGAAGATGCTGGAGAAGGCCCGGGGTCCAAGCCTGGAACGGGTAACAGTAGTGGGGAGAGGGATGAGGAGTTCTGGGATCGGATGCGACCACCCACGCCACCTACGACAGGTGTGAGCGCCTTTGGGTTCGACCCAGCTACAACCAAGGTTCAATACTACACCACCAGCACGGGAGACATTGTGAATGAAATGATCAGTGACCCAGACGTAACTCTAATTACGGAATCAACCAGGAGCTCCGTCTCAATTCCTTGTGACTTGGAAGATTGTGGAGTTGTTCCGCTAGATGAGGATTCGGATGAAGAAGAAGATCGAACGGTTCGAGAAAATTTTCCAGGTGTCTTCACGCAACATGAACCTTGGTTGACCCCTGCTCCTGGAACCAAACCTGGAGCTGTGCAGGTAATTGTATGTAGTTTCATAACGTTCCAGTAGTGACGGCGAGCACAGTTGCCAAGAATCTAGGCAAGTTGTCGGACAACTACCAAGAATCTTAAATAATTAATATAAACCAATTCTGATAGTGGCAAGAGGTCGTTCTTGGTGCGGAAGATGCTCCGGCTGCACCAGAAGACGATGAAATGGGTGATTTTAAATTCACACATATGGATATGTCCTGCCGTGGCCTTGCGGATTTAACCTTGATACATCACTTTACCTCGCTTCGATCAATCACGCTTACAAATAACTTTATCAAGTGTATGTCCATTTAACATTAATTGGGATTGGGACTGGTGTGGCCTCTTACTGTATATGTGCCTTCACTTTTCATATTTCAACAGCTTTGCGGGATTTTGCTGGGATGGTGAATTTGGTCAAACTGAATGTATCTGGAAATGAACTGAAGGAATTCATAGACATTCCTACCCGAGTTCTTCTGCCTATCCAAGAAATCAACTTTTCTCGTAATCAAGTTTCCAAGATACTCAATTTGAGTGCATTTTGGGCTTTGACATTGGTCGATTTGTCTTGTAAGTTCTTTCCAACAATTATTTGCAATTATTTACGATAAGTATTCAATGTGTTTATGTTTCTGTAAACAGATAATCGACTGACTGTAGTTGACAAGTTCCAAGAATGTCCGTATCTACGAGTCCTGAATTTGTCTCATAACTTCATTACGGAAATACGGAATCTCGTTTGTCCCAATCTTATAATTCTGATGCTGGTAAGCATCTAATTCAACCATTATTCAATTGGCATCTCATTTACCTAGCAAACTAGAAGAATGTGATTCGAATCTATTTGTAGAAAAATAATGAACTGGACGATATCAACTGTCTCGAGAATTGCCCAAACGTTCGGTATTTGAATGTTTCCTATAACAAAATTCAAAGCTTGAAAAACCTTCGCTTCATGTCACGCTTGATGGAATTACGCTGCACTGGTAAGTGGAAAGCAAAACCTGGTGAATACAGGAAATGCTAATTCCATGGTCGTATTTGTTCTAATTTAACATACAGACAATCAAATTGCTGATCTGTTGGAATTGGAAGTTCTCAAATCTCTTGTGAATCTGAGTCACCTTCGAATCGAACCAAATCCATGTTCTGAAATTGGAATGTACCGCCTAATGGTCATTTACATGTTTCCACAAATCTCTTGGTTGGATGGGACACCAGTTATTCCGGAAGAAATTGTAAGGCACTTCGTCAAACGAAACATGTATCTATCAACGTGGCAATTGTCAAAGTTTTCTTTTTTTATAGTTGGAAACGACGAACACGTTTAACCCATCGTACAAAAAACTTGCTTTTGAGAGTCATGCTGATGCATTGATGGAGAAAGCCACTCAATCTACTAGCATTCTGTTCCAATCATTCTGCAATCTGCATCCCATTCCTCCAATGATTTTCCTTGTTGGAAGTTCCAAGAGTGATGCGAATCGCTTGGCAATGTTCCTGAAGCACAAGCTCAAGTCCGATGTGCTGCTCGGGTAAAAGCTTTATTCTTAGCTCTTTCGAAGAGTGTAATTTTTAAATCGGTAATGTGAACAATTTGTGGTTCCAGAGGGGTTCATTCAACCGCCACAACGATTGAAGGTGGCAATCCAAATGTCGATATTCCCGTGTCTCTGGAAAGTTTTAAGGAACTCAAGAAACGTGGAGAGTTGCTCTCAACTAGCAGCATTTTGGGTCGACTATGTGGATTTTCCATGTCCCAGGTTAGTCAAAATGCATTTAGCTTACCACAATTTGAATATTCACAACCCTACACTATCAACGTTGGTTTAATTCTTACAGATAACCAAGGCTACAGAGAGACGAGCCCTTCTTGTGGGAACTATCCCTTTACAAACAGCAATTTGTCTTTTGCAATGGAATTTTAAACCTAAACTGATACTTATTCTTCCGTCGGGTCGACCTCGTTTCAATGTGGATGAGTTTATTGAAGCTGAGGCTGCTAAACAGAAAGAACAACAGGAAAATCCGGAAGTTGTTGAAGAAGAACCAATGCACGACCATTTAATCAAATTCGCTAAACGTGGTATATAGCTGAGTCTATGAATTTCTATGTATCGAAAAGTACTAGCTTCGATTAATATTCGTTTTGTATATACAGCTGTCGTTTCCAAAGCACATAAGCTTCCAGTCATTACTCAGGCGCAGCCAATTCATTCGATTTTAAAAACACGAACAACCGTTCAAGAAGACAATATGTGGGACATGGCAAACCTACCTCCTTCCGTGGTTAAGATGGCGGACGGTAAAACCCTCAAACTCAGTAAAACAGTTTCCTGGAATCGAATAAATTGATTAATTCTATGTATCAACAGATGCAGCTGGAGTTGTGAAACTGGCATCTGAGGCAAGAAGAGCTAACTCAATTGAATCCGTACTTTAATGTCTTTCTTTCTCAAAGCTGAATAGAATGTATTATTTTTTTTCCAAAAATTACAGGCGGGCTTGAATGACACTTCGATTGAGAAAAAGGCTGATGATTCCAAGCAGTATGGTTCGGATGCACCAGACAACGCAATTGTACGCCAATCAAGCGTCATGTCCACTAAAGCCGAAGAAACTTCAACAAAAATTCCGGAAGCACGAGTCATCGTTGACAGCATCATGGCCAATACTATCAATATAGAAGGTATTGCAGCCGGAGTCGAGCAACGTATAGAAAGTCGTCACTCTTCAGTCAGTAACTTGGAAGAAGAAACGGCCAGCGTTGTTAAGGTTCGGATTTTCAGTTAATATTTCTTGTTAACCAAGTTTTCAAACGTACTTAAACCAAAGCCTTTGGCGAGACAATAGTTAACGCTTAACGAATAAGAAAATATAAATTAATTTTATCTAAACGTCTGTGTTGCACGAGAAACTACTAATTGTATATCAAAGCTTTCATTTTTTAAATTTTGATTTCAATCCGTTTGTATTTTAAATTGATTTTTATCTGCAACTTAGTATATTTCAATCCACCTATGTGAATCAATTTTATTCTATTATTACATACTTTTACTATATTTTTAAATACTTCAGCGGATCTCCTAATACATGCCTCGTGGTGACCTAACATGCAATTTCTATTTCAGGAAGCTCCTCCGTTCACTGTAACAAATCGTTTGAAACGACTTCAGCGTCTTTTGACTACCCTGTTGGCTCAAAATGAGGACAGTGAGCAATACTCACCGTTCCTACCTGAAATAAACTTGGATATTCCAAAAATTGAGCCAGAAATTGGAGCTTCTATTGACTGGCGTGCAACAATTTTGCGAAACCATTTTTACAACGATTTGCTTGAATCGGACCTGCCTTACTTCATGGTGCTTGGACCGCTTCAAGGACTTGATGACGTTCCGGTTCATCCGGTCATGTTTCAATCCTCCCTCGTTCCACGGAGTTCCATAGATTCAGAACTATTGAAACTGCAGGATTTGGAGAATTTTGAACTATTCATTCGAAAAGTGGATTCTAAAATGCTCGAAACTGAAGAGACGGAATCGGAAGAGTTGCTATGGAACGAAGAAATGGAATTAGGGGGTACAGGTGACGTCAACGAACAAATTGAAAGTAAAGGTACTAAAATATCACAGTAGAATAATGCCAAGTACGTGCATTGCCAAGTGTGATTTGAATTTTGCTTGAACCGCTAACTTATCTAATTTGGCAGCCTCTGAGATAACGAAAATCAAATCTGCCGTGAATACAATGAAAGAAGAAAACGTGTTGACTGATGTTATTCCTTCGTGGCAGTCCGTCGAGGTCGAAGGTATTTCAAAGTTAGATACGAAACTGTACAAAATATCAAATGAAATTAAATTCGACATTTTTGTGCCCTCAGAATCGTATCATTCCGTAATGGGAGCCTGTTGTGGCGATGCAGAGGAAGAAATGGAGGCTGACAGTAACGCCAACATTCCTCCTACTACGGAACAAACACTCCGACGAAGCATTTACGGTGAACTCATTAAGGACGAAGAATCGGATGAGGATGAAGACGTCGAAGCAGCAGTGAATGTTCCCCAGGATTCTCGACATCGCTTCAAACATCGGGATGCATTGGAAAAAGCAATTCTGAAAACTAGAGATGATTACTTGGAATATCATTTGGAGAACCCTGGATTCTTTTCGGCTGTATTAGACACAACCAACTTTGAAGAATGCTGCCTGGCGTTTTTTGAATTCGCACAAATAACTTTGAAAGAGTTTCAGGAGGACAAAAATAAACAAGAGCTAACTTCGTCTCACGCAGGTACGAATATTCATTCATTTCAGTTCATTTCTAGAAAATATATTAAATAATCAGAATCAATCGAGCAATTGAATCATTTTCTTCGAAGGCAAAAATGCCATTGACAAAGATCACTTCGTAAGTGACAAAATTCGACACTGCAAGGCACAAGCCAAGGAATGGGCCAAAGGATACCATCACCCACTTCAGCACATGCGAAACTTGAAAACAGATTGCGTGGATTCTGGAATTCTGTTCGAAAAGCAAAGATGTCCTGTCAACCTAATGGACCCATCCTTTCCAAGACCGCTTGGCACGGCGAAGGTTTTGCAGCTTAAACATGTTGCTGCGCGACGACAGAAAATGGAAGCGGAGATGATGCGACATCGTGAAGAATGCAAACAAGAATCGGAGGAAGACGAATCCACTGTAAGTTTCATATACATAGTAAACTTTTAGTCGCTCAGTTGATGTTTCATAAATCGTTAAACATATTTTCAGAATTCCAGCAGCAGTGAAGATGAAACGCTAGCCAGTACTTCACTCTCTTCAAATCCTCCAGAGTACAGCAATAGCAGCGAACCATTCGACGCCGAATTCGCAGAAATGGAAGCGTAACATGATTTATTATAAAAAGTTGCAAAATGGAACTTCAGTCACAATATTGAAGAAAAATATATTCAACATTTAAAAAAAGGACCGTGAATCCAATTTCACTTTGGTGTGAAATTTCAATATTCAATATAGTTTCAAAGTTCCAAGATTTTGAGCAGGACTCCTTCAAAAGGGGGATACAATCACAAACTCGCCCCGTATAATACCTAAAGCATATAATTTGAAGCTTTGGGTATCTTGATAATTGGAATAAGCCATTGATTCACAAAATTATACGCCCTTCAGTCCATCACCCCTGATGAAGTGGTTGAAAACCAGCCAATGTCAACAACTGGGACAGATTTTGTCTCTTCCAACTGATTAGTGAATGACGACAACTCTCTACTTGAAAATGTGAAACCTAATTCTCATCCGAAAAATTCTTTACAAGTACTTACCTTTAGCCTGACTGACATTCGTACCACTTGCTATTTGGGATTTGAAACTCCTGGTTTGCCAGATTTTAGTTCAATTTAAAGCTTAAAATAAAGTGTTAGAAGAAACGCGTTTTGAATGAAGGTGTGCATAAATTCTGCCACCAAGATTGTGGCTTGTTTATTTGCGATCTGCGGTTCACCTTTGTTTGTGCAAATTACAAATGGAGAAACGTATTTACGGGCTGATGGAGAAACAGATACATACGAGCTTATTGATAGCGTTTTCGGCGGAACTGGAACAGTTGTGGAAGGTAAGGTAAGGGTTGCCATTTTTGCCAAAATATTTAATTATATAGTTTACTGCCTTTGGAAACTCCTCGCAGTCATTAATTTATTGAAATTTTGTTTGGAAAAGTAGGTAGGGAATTTTAAAAACTTCAAGATATGGTTCTAAATATTTGCAGTTTGTTTGCACCTTAAATACAATTTTTTAAAATTGCATTATGTCATTAGTTCCCGATTGCGGCCATACCGAGTTTGGACCGCACATAACACAAGTACATGATGCAGTGTTGGACAAGCCGGTATTTGCTTTCCATGCTCATATCAAGCAAGATGACGACCGATGTCAAAAATTTGATCGACAACGAACGGAAATCAAGACATACAACCAGTCACCCGAAGATTTAGTGGGTTATTATGGAGACCGGGTAACTCTGTCCTGGAACTTTAAACTTGATACTGGCTTTCTGCCACCTTACAGCTTTTGCCATATTCATCAACTCAAAGCTGTTGGTGGGGACGACAGCATGCCGCTAATTACTCTGTCCACCCGAAAATCCACGCCCAATGAACTCCAGCTTCTGCAATACGATTCTTTTGGTAATCTCCTGTTCCTAGACACCTCCCCGTTGGACTCCTTTCTAGGAATTTGGATTCACGCAACTTCCAACATAACGTACGGATCCACAGGCACCTACCACATTCAGTTGTCACGACTTTCAGATGGACAGGTGCTTTTGGACTATCAGAGTCCGTGGATTGACTTTTGGAGAAATGAGACCGAATTTATTCGTCCCAAATGGGGCATTTACAGAAGCATTCAGGAAGCGGCCCTGAGCAGGGATGAAATTGTTCTCTTTGATGCATTTTGTGTTGGAAAGGAAGGAAATGGCAACTGCGTTTAAATGTGAATGTGCTTTGCTACTTAATTTGAAATTATTGATAAGTTACATTAGTTTAAGGATCTGATACAACTAATAAAACAGAACGTCTATTTTACGAATGAGAAACTAAATGCGCGATGGACACACTAACGGCTTATGAAGATCTGGTATTTTCTAGTTTTATGGAATATGTGTCCATTTGGAGGGCTCTAGTGCGTGCTTGACTTGACTGCAAGTGTTTTTATTATGAAAAAGTACCATTTAACCGTGTATAAGGATGGACAACGCGTTACCATCAACAAAACCACTTAAGTTGTCCTGGAATTGAGTTCTAAACGTCGATACGATGACGTCTCGGCTCGGTCAGGGCAAAATACTTCTATTTGCTTTTAGCCCCTGTGATGGATTTTGACGTTGTCAAGTAGCTTAAAAGTATTGAAACTTCAGATCATCGGTGTTGCTGATTGTAATTCGGCTAAAGCTTTTAGATAAGTTGCTTTAGCCATAACATCCAAATGACAAAAATTGCTATTCCAAATTGTTCAAAGGCATAATATACCCTTATAATACTCGCAGTTCCACCATTATGATATGATCTTCATTAAAGCAAAACGGCTTTTTAAATTTATGGTTCTAGGTCTAGTTCAAGTTTGTGATATTAGAACCACAGCACCAAAAATTTAGTCCTTAAGGAAAATCACTCATCTGTATATCTGCTCTGCACTACTTCAAAAGGGAATCCTGCGTTTGCTCCAAGGTTTTCCTGTCCGAACTTTCTAATCGAATATTGTTCTTCGATTGTGTCGTGAAAATGTCCTTATGAAGAACAAAGACGGATTTAGCCTAACTTAACTTTTGATTTGACCCTAAGCACACAATCTTGATACCTATATTTATGAATGGTTAGGTTCGGTAATTTAAGCGCTCGAGACTCTATTGTTTCAGCAATTTTTGAAGAATGCTATTGGTAACAAAACTTATCCAACTGAACCGAAACTCAATTAAATTTGTTTTGCTGCACTAAATTAGATCGCATGAGGCCGCCAAAGCTGGATACCAAGCCCGTTGCGTTGGGTACAAATTAAATTTCAGTAAGTACGCTATTTCGAGCAATGATTATTTTTCAATGCGTCCAATTTCTGTAGCCACTTTTGGGCGCTGCTCGTTTTACAACTTATGAAATGAGCTCAACAGTGAAAAATATTTAAGTAAATACTTCAAATGAAAGGACGAGTAAGGTTTGTATTAAATTCTTTTCTTTTTCCGAATAGAAATTAGAGTGGATTTTGACATTTTATTTTGGTTTTTACTGGATCATCCATTATACGACTATTTGCATGGGAAGATTTTGTATTTTTGTTACGAGATGGAGCCGCATCCACCTATGAAACGCACGAAGTTCTTCGTGTTCACTTTCACATGAACGAACGTGAGATGGACTTGAGAAAAGCTACGGAAAAGTTAGTTTTGGGTGAGAGCAGAAAAAGTTTGAGAAGGCCGAGTGTTGATAGGGAAAGGCTGATCTGATGTGATTTGAGAGTTTATCTTGGAACGAGGGAGGATTAGGTTCTGGCTAGGAGAAGTACGAGATTGTAATCTGCCCACCTTGTACTTTTTCCAGAAGAGAAGCGGAGTTGATAGATATAGGAGGGTCGAGATGGGACACTGGAGACTCATACCTATCAGACACAAGGTCTTGGGATGGGTTCCTTATTTCACAAACAACCTTATGATCACATTCGAAGGAAACCAGCAAAAAATCAAACAACTTTTTCCCGATCCCAACCCAACAGATTGACTCGGATTGAAGAGATAGAAAAATCCTGTCTTGAGCAAGCAACTTGAACTTTCTACGCTTTTCCCTTAAGCCTAGTTTACACGGGGAAAGATTCTTGCATGAAAGTTGGAAAGTTCTTGCACGAAAAATTTCATGAAAGTT
>JAQFYU010001575.1:0-14349 GCA_034694905.1 Ceratophysella granulata
CGCAAGGCTCTACGAGCAATATTCAGTGAGTGGCTACAATTCTCCCAAGGCAATTCCTTATGGACGTTTAACACTGCGCCCAAAACTGGACAAGAGCCTTAAGGCTATTGACTTGACTTGTGACACTCGGGTTCTTCTCGAATCGGTCAGAAAATAGACTATGAGGGCGGACTAAAAAGTTTTGCGGTTCGGGTTTCCTTTCAATTTCTCTTTCGAATTTCAATTTCAACTCATAGTTCCTCCTGTACACATTCAATGTAAGGTACTAAACGTAGAAGATGTTGTGATCTACAACAGTAAGAAGTTAACGAACTAAAACAGTTTTATTTAAATTTCCTGTCTGGATTTAAACTTGAAACAAAATATTTGTTTCAATAAATGAAATGCCCGTTTCACTTTCACCGTTGATGCTTTCTCTACTTCTGCTAACATTCTAACATATAGATACGTTTTTCAATAATGTGTCCAACGATCCCTGCAAAGCACATACGAACGAGCCATGGAGGCGTGATTATTTTGTCAATGGGTGAGAATGATATCACCTTAGTATATTTTGATTTCCCATTCAGTACAGCGACTTAGCTCTCACGGCCTATCCCACCTTGTCCAAGGGAGTTTTCATTACATTCATGATTCTGGTACCCATTCTACTCCTGAACATGTTGATCGCTATGATGGGTAAGAACCAAGCTTGATTACTTCAACCACCCAACTGAAAATAAAAAATTTAATTCAACCAATTTTTATGTACTCAAATCACGTCATTTCATCCCAGGTAACACGTACTCTCAAGTTATTGAACGGAGTGAAAAGGAATGGGTGAAACAGGTAGGTCCAATTTCTGGAAACTCAGATGACCATTGAATTTCAAGAAGCTTTGGCTATACTTGATCTTTCGTGATCTTACCTTATTTTGACCTTGGGATAAAAATAGTGGGCAAAACTTGTGGTAACGCTTGAACGAGCCGTGAGTCAGGATCTTGCTAAACAGCATCTCGAAGAGTACAGCATCCGGCTGGGTGGAAGTGGCGTGGATGAGCTACGAGGCGTTATGGTACCTATCAATTACTCAAAAATTAAATAATAAGTGAGAATTAAGTATCTGGCTGGTGGTGTGAAGCTTGAAATTGAAAGGTCAAACTTTTTTGCTAATAGGTAATCAAGACCAAGAGCAAAACCCGAGCGAATCAACGGAAGGGAGCCGTATCCAATTGGAAGGTACAGTAGAGCTCGAATTTAAAGTTTCATGCAAATCGTTAATGCTTTTTATTCTTCCGGAAACAGCGTGTGGGCAAGGTCACCATTACAGCGCTCAAGAAACGCGGAATGACCGGAGAAGAAATGCGGATACTCATGTGGGGACATCGGACGTCCATTTCAACTCCACAAGCAATGACGTAAGCCAAGCTACCACTCCGTCGTTAACACAAACTCAAACCTCGTCCGCCATCTTACAACCCAGATCGTTTTCTGAATTACAGCCCAAGACAACAGTCGATGGACATGGACCCTGCCTTCGTGATTACCAACACCAACACAGCCACAAAACCACTGACACCCGGAATCGCCGCAGAACCCTCGTTACTCAACAGTACTGCTGGAGATCTTGGTACCCGAGACGGAAGCCCAGTTCCATCCAATCTCTTCGGCTGTTTCGACGACAGCGTTTCTCAACCGGCCTACGGTCCACCAATTTCCCCAGTGGTCAACATAACTGGAGACACGTCATTCGTCAAACCACATGGCAGCATCTCACCGCCCCTTCTCACATCTCTTCCAACTCAGAAAGGAAGCCGGAAGATGCAGGCTCAGACGCCGAGCACGAGTGCCCAAGCCCAGGAAGATGAGAAGCGGTATCTAAGCATGCTCGAAGGCAGCATCCCAGTTGTCATTCCCAAAGTGAAACGTCGGAACATAACGACAGGCCTTCGACCCAAAATCATTATTTTCTCTGAGAAAAAAGATATGATTCGAGTTAGTCTGGATTCGGATGAGAGCGACAAGGATTTTTCGGATGTTCCACCTGCTCCGAGTTATTCTGTCCGATCGAAAATGAAATCTGCAAGACGACAATCAATTGCTGGAGATTCTCTGACACGGGATTCTTCTCGGGAAAGTCTGTGTGGTGACACGGATGTGGAGGAAACGGGTCAAGCGGCTGGTTTCGACAATCGGGCTTTTGTAGCGGATGAACCACCCAGATACTCTGCCATTGTGCATGAGCCAATGGAAGAAGAACCGAAAGAGCCAGAGGTCATATTACGATTTGAAACACCGGAAGACCAACCTTCAACTTCCAAAAGGGAAGACAAGTTGAAACCAGAAGCTTCCGGTAGTAGTTCAAAGCACAAGCGTCCCAAATCTGCAAAATCTAGAGAAACTAAAGAAACGGGGACACCCGAACAACCCACTGTCAGTCAACAGAAGGAAGTTGAACCCAAACAAGAACCACGTCCGAAACGGAAGGAAAGAGCGAGTTCAGCTGTAGCCGGTGGCGGAAAACGTGACCGTGGCACTTCTGGACCAAAACCAGAAGCTATTCCAGAAGAACGGAGGACGAGGCCACGTACTGCATTCGATCAAACAAGCACTCGTGACATTTCGAGCATGAACAAACTCGTGGCTTGGGATCGACCTGAAGATGACATCTAAACAATTTTCAATAATATTTGCACACTTTATTCAATTTGCATTCTTTACGCGTGTTGTACAGAACTCATGCATTGACTCAACACTACCTACTTCACGCTACAAAGAGATTATACTTAGATACATTCCGTTTTTTAGTTGATTTTAATTTACGCGATGAGCTCACACTCGAGTTTTACTTAATTAAATCACACATTACGTCTTAATGGTTTCTATACTCATTACTATGTACTACCGAATTAACGTCGACGATAATAAAATTAGCTACGTCCTGATCCTTAATCCGTATTCCGTGGCATATAGTAATTGTCTCTTGCTTCCACTCTATTTACAGTGTTTACCTTGTTCTAAACCATTCCTGAATAACTTAGTACCTGGCAAAGTCTGAGGGTAGAATATCATTATTTCAATTATGGCTTTAACTTAAATCCCTGACGCTGAAGTAAAGAAAACAAATAATACAAAAGTAAAAAATGTGATTCGACATTTTTTTTACTACGAAACTTAGACCTCGCCAGACATACCTCCGTTTGTAAGCTTAATATTAGAATGGTCCCAACAGAAAAACGTAACGTAATTACATTATGGAAATCAGTCGCATGCAGAAACGTTTGCAGAGGTTTTCGTCTACTACAAATATAAATATATTTACATTCATTAATTAGTCCGCTCGTGTTTTCTCCATTTGGAAATTCGGAGGTATATTTTAGTGGGTTCGGGAAATTCGAGGGATTGGAACTGGAAAGTTGAGCTGAATTGAATTCTTTCTTCTTGAAACCGAGTCTGAGGATAGGTTTCTCTAAACACTCTAATGAATTTAAGTTTTGGAATCTGTGAAAGCCACATTGGGTTAGCTACACTGCTGCTGTCTTGCTATACATTAGCAGAACTCCACAGTTGCAACTGGGGTTTACTGATTTTAGCCAATTTTGAAGTGGCCTTAGGAATTTACTGCGCCGGACCTGGGTAGTAGTATGGCGGAGGCCGTTCATATTCTCCTGATGCTGGAGGCGTATGATGATTGTTGAACGCCATTTGACTTCCCCATGCCCTGGAAATTACAGCAGACAATTAGCAATAGTTCAATATCCGAGTAAATCTGGGACGTGATTCGAGACTGACAAGTTACACATGAAATCGTACAGTGAAACAGTGAAAACGATTACACACAGTGAACGACAGAAAGATATTGAACGAAAATACCATGAAATGAACATAATTTGAACATTGGTCAAAGCACAGACTTTGCTTTTACTGGACGACAAAAAAAAAGTAAAAATCTACTGTGTACCCGTTACTAAAATGTTCCGAACTTTCTAAGTCATGCTGATACACAAGATGTGATGCTTCCCAACTGAAAGTGCAGTATCATAGTGAATGAAGACCAAACCAAAAGTTAAACTCAATACTCAATGCAACATTTTGACCTTTGACCTAAGGTAAACTTACTTGTGAGACGTGTCATCGTAGCGACTAGTTGATTGTCGGGCCTCTGCGGCATGTGAATGCTGCTGTCGACCGCGTTTAGGTCTTCTTCCCACTGCAGCACTAAAGTACAAAGAAAACGTCAATCTCAGCTTATAATCAGAAGAACAAGCAGCGAGTGTGCGAAACGAGTAAAGAAGCCAGTAAAGCTCTTAAATTAGTCACGATTTGTTAGTAAATAGAACACGTACTTATTAGCACTTAGGCTCAAAGGAATTGTGTCTCCGTCCCCGTATGCGGCCGAATAATAAGTCTCACTACATAAGCACACAAAAACACATTTCACATTTACTACTGTCATATGTACAGAGCCGCGCATTAGTTCTCGAAGCATCAAATTATTAAACATGGTTAAATACAAGTCTTGTTTCGTAAGTTTTTAGCTTGGTTGTTTAAATGCGAATACCATACCATTTGAAAACAGAAAGTTAATTTTCCCATGACGAGCAGATATTTATTCATGGAAGTTCTTTTCGAAAATATCTGAATGAATAAGAAAGAAATGTACGGACAATGTTCTTACTGAAGCATTTTTGAAGAGTGGAAAAGTTTTACCGACGTTAAATATTTTATACCAAAGCATGTTACTAGCTATTATCGTGAATTTCATAGTTGTAGAACTCGTAGAACAACGAAAACTTTCCGAAAAACCCTCGTACGAGCAGCATGGATTATGGGTTAAATATATAGCTGATAAAACTGTTACCTTTCGTAAACTCTTCCCTTGTACTTTCTGTAGAGTCGAGCCAACGCAGATCCAACAATGATGAGTGGGACGAACAGAAGAATGAGACAGGTTAGTGAGAACCAGAACCCAGAAAGTGGGTACCCAATTTTGACACAGAAGGTGGAGACTGTAGCGTTGAACGTGTCATAGAGAGGTCGACATTCCCCTACGGTCTCATGAATTTGAACGAATGTAAAGTTTGCGTAGTGATCAATGTGCTGGAAGAATTCTTCTGCAAACTGAGACGCCAATTGTCTGACCTGATCAATAAAACGCACATATTAGATTCTAGTATCTCAGTATATGTACGACGCTATATTGCGAAGAAAACTACCTGCAGGGTAACGCCATTATTCTGTAGAGCTTCTTGAGCTTTCTCCGCTGCTTCGGACACGCGAAGAATTGTTGATGTCAAGTCTTTTTGTTCCTTAGCCAAGGACCTCAGATTGTCGGCCGACTTTCTCACATTTTCAACCATTGGAACAAGAACATTATTCTGCAACGTTCTGAGAATGAGGATTTGATTCCTGATAGTGGCTTTGATTTCGTCCGAAAGCTCGTTATCAGGATCTGCTCCAATTTCATCCAGTTTCTTCACTACTTCGTTGATGTCAACAGATGTTATATTGGATTCACCCAACTGGAAATGAAAAATCAAAATATAGGTTTATTTGCTGATAGCTTTCACACATTTAGAGCTCTAGTGAACAGAAAAGGCTTTACCTCTTGAATAAAACCCTCGAAATTGATTTTGGTTATTTGCGAACTGGCAAATCTTTCCAGCTGTACCACTGCTTCTGGAGTCAGAAACACAATTTCCTTTGTAAGATCATTTGGCAACTGAACTTGCTGAATTAGCCGTTGAACTTCGTCCTTGAACCTCGCTGACAGATCAATCAGCCCATTTACACCGTATTTCTTTTTCAGACCGAAGGCATCGTATGCACTAGCACCACGTTGACAAGCACTGGAAAAATTCAAAGGTAATACATTTAAATATATTCTAAACTGCAGATAATTGGAAGGCTCTAATGATAGAACTTACGCCATGATTTCGAAATAGGGTGGGACTGTATAGTTGTCCTTGTTATCAATGTGGAGCCTGGGAAGTCGGAGAACATTTTCGGTTTGGTTGTCCATTGAAGTGACAGCTTCACAAGCTATTTGACCCAATGCTCCGGCCGCAAAGAAGTGCACAAGCGATACAATAGTCAATACACCCACGGTTAAGAACATGAAAAATATTCCGCTGCAAAAGAACGACACATATTGTATCATTCAGCATAAAGCTTGGTGCATAGTCAAATCTCAGCTAAAAAAATCTTACCAATTGATGAACTTAGATCCTGTTTTCCTCGAACAACATTCATTCGAATATTCTGAGCCCGGCTGTTTCCCACAAAATCCAATAAATATTCCAAAACTCAACAGGGAGAAGATGAACGCAAGTGTCACGCAAACTCCAAGCACTGCATAGTAACTAAGAGAAATATGTTCAAAATTAGCATAGAACCCACAATAGAATAGGAAATTGACCATAATCCTGAGATATTCTGACTTACCGGTAAGGAGCGTATCTCTGGATCAGTTCTTCCGCATCGTACAAACTTCTTTTTGCTTGAGAGACAGGAACCGAATCAAGAGCACCTAAATTGCAGGATTCAATTTTTACAAATCTGACCACACATCGAACGAGGAAGGTTAGCAACGGATTTTTCGTACCGGTTAGAGCTTTTGAATAGTCCGTTAGCTCCTTTCCTGTCAATTTGATTCTTTGTTGCAATCTCGGAATATCTCCTTCAACTTTGCTTTGAATTTCAAAACTGAGCTCATCGAATGATTTCCTGCCTCTGTCAATTGATCTGCTTACATCGGTTCCTAAAAGACTTCCCAAGTCTTTCAAAATGTCCGTCATATTCGGAAGCTGAAAGTATACATAGGATGTTCAGAATCTATTCCGTGAAAGTCAAAGTAAGCAGTGATTCCACACACATGTTTGCAGCACGAACATACGATGTTCTTACCTTTGGCAAATACACTGCCAGAGCCTGATTTGGGTTAGCATGAACAAACGTACAAATTCAGAATTAATGGAATACAAATTTTCATTCACACACAAGCTTACTAGCGCGCTATAATATATGTTAGCATGATAATTGAAATGCCATTTAAAAACAAAGTTCTTACATTCCGGAAATCGGTTTCAAGTCGAAGAGTTTGAATTTCTGATGCGGACTTGAGCTCATTACATTTTGCTGAGTTACATTCCTCCAGGAGATCAAGCAGTGTATTTTTTGAACTTCTCAAACCAATTTCCAATTGCTTAGCCTGTTGTTTCAAGCTTCGCGATGAGTTTTCTACACTTTGAAGAGATTCTCTCACACGTTCAACAGTTTTCAAAAGGTCTGTCAAATTCTGCAGAGCTTCCAGACCCGTTCTTTCAGCCAGTCCGTTCTTTATTATTACGCCACTTCCTGTTCATCATCAAAGCAAGTAGTGTTTTAAAATTAATGAAGCTTTATGTTCTACAAAAACATCGTGTTCGGACGAAACAGGTCTATCTAGAGTCTACAGACATGGCTTCGGCATATCCTTTTGGTTGGTGGAATTATGGAACATCATGTTTTTCGTTACAGAGTTTGCAAATATTTATAGAACATAAACATCAGAGCAATAAACTCAACACGTTCTCGTTGGTTGAAAGATGAAGCGTTAATACTCGTAAGTAGGAAATAACTGTGACAAAGTGTTGAGTCAGAGACCAACAAGCGTCAAATGGAGGTTTAGAAAGAAGTACCTAATATTTTTATGATAGTGGCGAGACGAAACTAAACAAAAGGGCGACAAGCGACGAGGAGTTTTAGATAGGGAACACATGAGAGCCAGCTGAAGAGAGGATCGATTCGATACGAAGTAAGTATTAAATTAAAAGTCTCTTCCTTTGTTCCTCCTCTGTCCTATTTCACTCGAGTCCTCGTTATGATAATTTATAGAACATTTCCCCACTTACTGCTTAGGATATCATTCAAGAGAGAAGCCAATGTGTCGTAGTTGTTGACCAGCAGAGATTTGATTTGAGATTTCGTAGTGTCCAAATACATTTGGGTATCTGTTAGAGCGTTGTCCACATCCGACGGCATTTTCTCAACGCCTGTTCTCATTTGCTCATTCGTCACGAAACAACAAACGAGTCCAAACCTATTGAACATTCCAATCCAAAATTAGTTGTCAATATTAGGTTCAATATTTATTTTTCCGTATTTCTCAGTTCGTTGTTAATGAAGGAAACCACAACTTATGCACATCTTCACTGTAATTTGACCTACAACCATGCGGAACGTTGATCTGATTCCTGATTCCTTTAAATATCCGCTAGACCTGTATATCATGTAGTCTACATCTACACTTGAATAAACAAAGCTGTTTAATTCCAAACCATATGAAAAGTTGACAGTTGACATGCCGGTCTGGCATGAAGGTTGCAAGTTTCAGGATTGCGATATGCGAACTCTGAGTTTTCTTTGGTTGGGACATATAGGCTTTGCCCAGCAACTCAAAACTGCAAATCGAGAAACAGCGACTCAAACTGCGAAACAACGGCCACGAACCAAAATGCCGCGACTCAGAAACCAAAACATATCAGTGTACGCCGTCGATGCTGAATTGGAAAACCTTATATTTGTGGTCATATATTTTGCATGCAATCTACGACGATGCTGTTTTGAAGCATCACACTCAAAAATGAACCAAAAACCAAACTAAAGACAGATCACATTGTGATCTATGTCTTGATCACAAAATGACAGCGGAGTTAACAAAGTATATGTTCTTCATAAACACACAAAATTCAAAAAAGCTTTGTTATAGTAAAATATACAGTATTTTCATGTTGGTAGTTGACATTTCTTATTAGCCTCTTCTTGTCCTTTGACATGAAAATGTTGACGATCAAACCAGAAACAATGTAAATACAAACTTACATGAAGACTACGACGAGAGACGCAAACAAAATACCGCATCCAGCACGTTTCCATTTATCCCTTTTCTGTGCTAGTTTCTTTGCCAATAATTCATCCGGATCCTTGACGGACTTGCAACAGCCTTTATCTCCACAACAACATTTGGCAAAACACCAACCCAATCCACAAAGGGTTAAAATGACTCCGAAAAGAACAAAACAGATGACATAGGCCAGTGGTCCTTTGTTCTCCAGAATCAGAGACTGTGCTACTTCATTGTTCAATGATTCCGAATAAGCTTCGTAGTTATTGATGTAGTTCAAATATTGATTGTACGTTGGAAACACTGAGTCCAGCGTTTGATTGGCGATGGAGAAAAGGCTTCCCATCCCACCATAGTTGAACGTTGTTCGATTCGACGTCCAATTGTTAGCCGCCATGGAAGGAATTACGAATTCCAAAAGGGGATTAGAGATGGATGCCATTGGTTCGGAGAGTCCGCCATTTATGGCCTCGAAGCTTGAGTGAGACATGGTTGCTTCTCTTCAAACAATGATGCACTTGTGACTTGTCGAGTTTAAGTATTCGCAGTAAATGTTGATATTCAGTGAAACTTCGCTTCACTCACACTCATTCTATTTTACGAGTCACAATTAAACCCTAGAAACCAATAAATAGAATATAATTAACTGCGTTTCTTCGAAAGTACGTCAACTGCACCGATTTGTTAATGGTACGTGACTGACAAATAGCACAACATGTGTGTCAGGGTCAAATAGTATGTTAGAAGTTAAAAGTATTCACAAAATTGCAAATTGCAAGAACACAATGCACGACCCGTGAATACATTTTCCCAGAAGCACCCTCCTGACTTAATTGTATTCTGAAGCATGGCTTTCGCATGGACCAGTTCAGGTTTAGAGCGTTGAAACTGAGAATAAATAAGGCATGACGGAACTCGCAATTACTAATCATGACAGGGACCGATGATGCGAAGTCAATTTGCTCGTCAAATTCTAATGCGCACGTTTCATATAAGTACATATAAAATGATCGAATACAAGTTCACAATGCTCAAAACCTTGATTCGAAGAAAGGGCTAAGAATCTCACACTGAGTCACAGGAGTGCTCTCAGTTAACATGAATTCTTACCTCAAGTAAACGTGTGTCGTTCAGTGCGTGGATTGTCGATGGGATGGTATACAAGTAAGAAGAATGGCAACACTTGATTACCTTGAGCTTGATAACTTGCTAGTCTATCTGGTCTGGTATGTCATTAATGAACACAAAAGTTGAACTCAACTGGAAATGTCTCCGACTGGAACGATTGTAAATTATAGGAAACTGAGCTCGTCACCGTCACCAGCCCACGTCACTTGTGCTCGATCAGTAGAACACTCGAAAACGGAAGACGTTCTTATCCTAACCACAACACAGGTTTCTCTCATGAATGTTGACGAAATTGAGCATTTGGTAGAAAAACCAAGACGGGCGTCAGGAGAATAACGGGAAGTGATTATTGAGACAAAGTAAGCTCTTTGTAGTCGTACTTGAGCACCGAACTACGTACACTACTCTTCACAACAGAGTTGAACGAGGGTTTCACATGATCCCGATTGCCATTTTGGGGGCTAGAAAGACAATGTTGTTAGTGTTAGAATTGCAGTTTGCACACGATGTGGCAGCTCTTGCTTTCAATTAATTCGATTGAGGTCAATATTAGCATTCAGCCAGTCAAGTCCTGTTTCACTCTACCTTATGAAGATTTAAAACAGACAACTACAACAAAAACACGTAACTTTCACTGCTCCTGGCTTCTGTGCTGCTTGAGTCTTGATTTGCAGAGACAGAAAGTGAGTGAAGAGAAAAATACGATGACTACTCTCTTCCTTCTTCGTGTACGTGCCTAGTGTTGGAAACGAGGAAACGGATAAAAGTCCCGATAATTCCAGTCCCGTTTTCCCCACTAACGATGACGAGATGACGAGACGACGAGAGACGACCACGAAGCTGCAAAGCAGAATAGAGAAATATTCATCCAGATTAATGCTTAAGTAAGTGCTTCAGTTTATACAGTTCTGTAGAAATACAGAAATTATAAATCCTCAGTAGCAGCAGCTAAGCTTCTTGGCTACACAAACACTACTTACTGTTGATAACACATTTTCCGACGACTGACGACCAAAAGACATAAATTAATGACTCAACCGTTTTATCTCCAGCTCCACCAGTTTATCAGTCGCCGTTGCCAGCATCCTTTTCGTATTCATAAGTTATAATTATACCGATGACATGTTTTTGAGACAATTCTTATCGCTGTTTCAAACTCAACGAAAGAGTATGTAGTAGAATATCGCTAAATATGTTTATCTCAACTTTTGCTAAATTATACCCGTGCTTGATCGAATGCCCAATGCAAAACAGCATGAATCTTCGTGTCACTCAACGTATTGTTTTCCGACTCGATCTCGATGTCAATTAAAACAAACAGAAGTAAAGAAAACAGAAAAACATGTTACAATCTGCCACAATCACATTAAGTCAACAAAAGATCAATCGTGTCGTGATTCGTGGTTCTTTCTGGCTTGTCTACAATACAGTCTCGTGTTAAGAGATGCAATGTCGTCTTGAGACACAGAAGAATATTGGACCCAACAATACACCAACCAGAAGTTGATTGACAATGACCTAATCTTCAGGTTTAAGGAATCCTTTCTAATTCTTAATTCTCACCATTCTTCCTTTCCTTCGATCTGATGTGGGAGTTATTTTCTTTAGTAAATTAGAAATAGAGCTACAAGCCACAATTCACCAATTTGTGAATACCTTCAACTTCCACATACACATGAGTGGGTTTGAACGTAACACCAATTAGTCCATTGTCTTTATCCTGCTACGCCTCTTAAACCTGCCCGTCTTACTTCAGAGATCTCAATGAAAATGAATTACAAGAACACACGTAACAAGGCATGTGAAGGTTAATCACAGGAGCGAATGATGATGTTGAAAGTAAAAGATGAGATGTCATGTACGAAGCATTTGGATCTTCAAGCTAATTGACAACATTTATGGAAAAGAATTTATGTATCGCCCAGCGAAGTGTATTTGTTTTACTTATTATTTCTATACCAAACCGAAACATTGGCCTGGCCGATGAGTTGCATATTTTTTGAAAATGGACAGGGACAGTGGGTGGACGATGGGCTACTTCTTCCTTCATTCTGTATTGATATTTACAATACAATATGCTTTGTGGTGACGACGCCTAATTCGCACTACATACCTACTATAATGATATACATGAATAAACCTTACTCAACCATCTCTGAGTCATTCATCGTCGTTTACTGTAAGTAAAGAATGGAGAACGTTGAGGAAAGATGGGTGTGTGAAAGCAACGGGATCGGGATAAGATGTTCCTGATCTGAAAGAAAAGGAATGAATCAGCAGCTGATGCTTGAGTTATTTGTAATAGAGACGGAATACCGACATTATTGGTTGGACATTAAACAGGTAATACAGGTGCAGCAGGCAGGTGAGTCTTGAGTTCGAGTCTCGAAGCACGGGATAAGGTAAGAATTAAGAATAAGGAGCCATGGTATAGTTTTGCACAAGAACGTCAGAGATGAAGTGGGATCAAATATAGTAGGGCTACGTTTTTTTATCTTAATTAATCTTTAAATAATAATTCTTTTATTTCAACTTTAGCGTCCTGTCTATGTTTATACAGTTATATAAACAAATAGCCACGTGCAAAATTTAGCACCGTTCCAAATATTGACAAACAAGCACACCACTTGAACTTGAATCGTGAATCGTGACTCATACCCGTCCGAATAAAAATTTGGAGGATAAATGCTTGATCAATCGTTGCAATTTGGAAAATTGCAAACTGTGAATAATTTAAAATCTACAAATACTGCATAGCATAGATAAATTTAACAGCGGCATTGGATATTGAATGCCTTAACTCGTAAAACACTTAAATGGTAAATAGGCATACGCATACTGCATGCGTTTTAATTTTCACTGAAATGGTAATTCGTTACTCGATGGAACGTAAAATCGCTAAGAAATCGAAATCGTGGATTATGATGAACAGAACATTGAGTGGACAAGGTTATTACAAATATTAAACTTGGAACTTTTGACATCGATTTCCATTGCCACAGAATAATTGACATTACTAGTTGGGATGCGATATGTGATTTGACGTTTGCTTACCAACTAGTCATTTCCTTCCTTCCTTCCCTTTCACACCTTACCTTACGTAGCTTATATCATATTATCACAGGTCATAGGAACATAAAACAACTCTTAGAAACCCCATACCCCATTAAGTACTTACTTCATTGATTTTGGGAAGTGTGTGTAAGAAATTCAGAATTTAGACACTTGAGAATGAGAAGCTGTTCAGAATCATGGACCACTTAATTTCATTAGCACGGTGATCAAACCCCACCATACCGGCACATGCACACTCAGAGTGCTTAAGTATAATACTACTATAATCTATAATAATAGTGCTTTAAAAATGGGCACTAAAAGTGGGATGTGCATGTATCGCACAGCTCACAGTGTCACAGTGCCTTTGGTCCGATATTCCTCTGTAATCTGTAATGGAATTCAGAATTTTTTCTCTAGAAAAGTGTATTATGCTCTTTTTTCGTGTTTTCGTTGAAAAACGTCTTACCGACCAAGTGTTTATATAGTTTAGAACAAGCTATTACAGCTTTGAGAAGTTACACGTTTGTAACCACTAGTACGTTACGTACAACTTATGAAACAAGCCTCGTAATAACACTGCTTTTACATAAAAGATAATTGATATACAAGTAAGTATTTTGAGGATGGTCTACTTACACACAGTAGCACAAAGAATTTAAGCGGTATTTTATTCTTCATAAGTGCGACAACGTCAACATCACTGGATATCAAAAATGTTTGGTCAAATATTTGAATGAACTTTGTACTCAATACATTTGTTACGCCTTACGTCCAACTCGGGAAAGGGTTCAATGTTAGCTCGTGCACTTTCCTTTTCCTTTTCAATTTTGAATGTGGCCGTCAGGCGCTCGATTCTGCTAAATAAGTCCACGCAAAAGATCACGCGCAAAGAAGAAACTACTACTGTCTCTATACCACTTAATCAAGAGCAGTGGATTCGCGAAGTTTGAATAGACTATAAAATTGTCAAATGTGAATGTTTGCTAAGCCCAGGTTTGATTTGATTACGAGGAAGAGGTAAGTAGTAATTATTCTCTAGACGTAGGCGCTTTTACCTTCCGCTCGTTGATTCTGTTTCCTGTTTCGTTATAATTATAAAGCCTATGGCCTGGCCCCGAGTTTTGGGGTGGGTGAGGGTTGGGCTTTGGGATTGGGAGTTTGGTATGGACCTGTCTATTTCATGTGAAAACCTGCCTGACGGCACCTTGCGACCAAAAGGATGCAAGAAAGGGCATACTGGACCTTATGTTGGCACCTAGGCCTCTGGTCATTAGGACTTTAGGACCTCTGGTCCACCGGAC
>JAQFYU010001576.1:0-14348 GCA_034694905.1 Ceratophysella granulata
TTTTGTTTCAATTTTTTTTTGCCAAGAAAAGGAAAGATCCAACGAAAACAACTCACAAAATTCAGTAGAAAGATTTATCTGTACTTAGTATAGGATTGATGTAAGTATTTTTGCAGACAATATCAATACATATAACATATTTCGCTTAAGTGAAGCACTGCTTTAGGGTTAAACATACAGTATACAATATAGTGTATAGTATACAAATGGGGATGTACATAGATATGTATTTGCTCATGACATGACACTACGTTTCATCGCGTGTATTCGAAGCAGGTAAATTCCAAGGAATCTCCTAAACTAACATGCAAAAAGAAGCGCAAATGCGAAATTAATCTACCGCGAAGTGCTACCACGGATGCTAAAAACACACAGCACACAGTAATTCAAAACTCGGTTGAAATTAATAGGGTGTTGAAAAGAAGTCGCTGCACGCAACACGTTTGTGATCCATTTCATCTTCCATCATCTCCTAATTCAGTCTATCACGTTTAATTGGGCTTAATTTGAGGAATGTTTGCTAACCAAACAACTTTTTATGAATAATGGTTAATCGTATAGCTTGGTTGGACCCAAAACTTGTCGCTATATCGCAATTTTTTTGGGGTCTTATAAGCTACCTAATATGCACGCTAAAGACGGGAAGAGTGGGTACTGGGTGGGTACAATTCTACGTTCTTCATGTACTTTTGCATATGAGTGAGGGGAGGGCGTCTAAAAGGAGAAGATGCAGTTTCGCGTCTTCAAGTTCATATAACACAATCACCTATGTATTACCTCGAAGATCACAATTCTCGCCAAATTCCCCCTTCTCTTTCATTGTGCACAGCTCAGATTCAGTGTGCGTCGTGATTTCTGATTCGATAGAGCTTTTAGACATTAGTGAAGTGAGAATTTACTGAGAATCTATTAAATAGTTTCCAAATATTTGCTTTCCTTTAATTAAAATTAATTTTCCAAACCACCACCCTCCACAGATGCGACAAGTTGAGTTTTAACGAATTCCGAGCTGCGAATTGTACTTAATTTGTCAATGTTGAACTTTTGCTCAGTTGAAGTGTAAACACGGAACCCAGTAAATATTGTCGTTCGGAACCGGATATACGATGATGAACAGTGTGGAATTGCTAAAAGAACGGCTTCGGGCCACATTGTCTGAACCAAATCACTCGACCACATCCCGAAATCCGGAAATTAGTGGGCCTGAGTATCCGGATGCTGAAGCTTATCAACCCCGACCAGTGACAAAGTCCAAAAGTGCCAATTACGGTGGTCCGCGAGAGAGACGAGCACGGTGGATCAACGACAAAGTACGGCGAAATAATATTCCGTCATCCACTGATACGAGTTCATCTACAAATTCCATGATCTACCCGGATTGCGGAAGCGGAAGACGCGTGAGTGATTCTGGATTTGAAGATCAAGAGCCGGGCATGATGAGCGGTCTTCCGCAGTACCATTCCGCTGATGAAACACTTCCCCGTCGACAAGGTCAAGGATCGAATAACAATGAACCTTTAAATTACAAGTGAGTCATTTAGTACCAATTTTATGCATTTGCGTATTCCTCTGATTGACTTCGAAAAAACTATTGCGGCTTTATGCGCTTGGCTTGTTGCCTGTCAGTTAATAAAGTTTTCCGATTCCGAGACCATAACTTCATTATATTTAATATTTCCATTATTACGATGGTGCTAATTTAGTTGTGAGCATTACGCTTCATCAAAATATTTTATGTGATGCGTGAACGTGTTCAAGCATAATGGAACCACGCGTTCCATGAAAAAACAACTGAATTGTGTATTTATCCTACATAAATACATATACGAGCTCAGACGACGAGCACTCAACAAAATGCAAATATCATATCATAACTCAAACTCAGCATCAGATCAGAAATTAGAATGTAAAAGAAGAAAGAAGAAATTAGCTAACATATTTCCATATTCGACAATCACATAAGGGTAAGGATCACATAAGGTAAATGGCTGGGATCACATAAGGGTAAGGATCTACTACTGTCAAACTGTTAACGGTGAATAAAATTTTATTATTGATTGGTTTGCAGGAATCGTTGGAGGTACCGAGGTTCTCGCACGACGCGTAATCCGTTCCGAACAGCTTCCCAGCCATTTATACTGTCTGATATTATTGACGAGAACGATACTGAGGGGGACGAGAGTCTTCAGCCGGACAGCGCTTCTGGAACTTTATCTCGTAAAAATGGAATGCGAAATTCCATGAAAAATCGGCATAGTCCAAATCACAGCCCAAGCAGTATTTCGAGTGATAGCGAGGTAGGTGTTAAATCTTTATTAATAGAATTAACATTTTTACTACGATTAATATGCCTCCTCGCCACACAATTTACTATTTCGGCCGAACTGCATGACTGTAGTGAACTGAGTAGACAGCATACAAAATATAGTTGGTACTTATGCTAAACTAGCATCACCTACTTGCTATTGTTCTAAGTCGTGATGCTAATGTGGTTAATGATATCGTGCGTAGATTAAGATAAGTATAAGCGAATAGCATTGTTTATACTGTTGTTGCTCATTTGCATTTTAGATTTCCGTGCTTGCTAATAAGTAATATAGTAATGCACGCATAAGCACTTCCGCAGAATCTAAATACTACCGTACTATGTCGCATAATATGCTTTGCTGAGCTGTTTCGTTGACATATGTTACATGTTATTCGCTATTCTGTAAATGGGCTGTGAGCAATGTGTATGCGGTATGACAAGCCACAAGCCACCTGGGCTTTGCAAATTGCATTGTAATTGGAAATTAGTGTAATTGTGATTTGATTTATGAGGAGTAATTTATGATTTGTATTGTAATTTAGAGCATTTTAATCACAAATTAAATTTTTTTTGCACGTTTGAGCCTATTTCACATGGTTCGACTGTCTTTTTGTTTCCGTATTGTCACAAAATATGGGCTACAATTATTCAAAATAAAGTACATTATTTATCATTTAGCCACTGATTTTTGCAACTGACAGACACTAGCCACTACATCTGCAAAAAGTTTCTTAAAAATATTCATGTATTCTTACATTGCACTGTAATTAAGCCCAAAATTTCTAATCTGGAATCGATAATTTTTGAATTAGGTACTTTAATTACAAAACAGCGATTTTCCTAACTTTAATTGCATGTAATTAAAAGCTAAATAACGTAGCTATAAAATTACATTTTTGAGAGTAATTTGCCCAGCCCTGCAAACCACTGATAGTCGCATCGCAAATCGCAAGTCGCAACGTAAAGTGCAGATATGCTGGATAGATATTAGTGGGACGAACGATCATAAACTATTGATATGTGTATTCGTATTTGCAGAAAGTATGCATTATTTTAATTTTCATCAGGGTAAGTATATTGTAAACCTGTCCTCGTCCTTTTCGCCGAAACCCTTTGACGCAGGTTATGGACGATGAACGACAGGGCTTACGTAGATTGTAGATAGATACAATGATTGATTGATGTCTTTGATTCATCATAAAATTCGGCTGAATCATTGTCTTCATCTGTAGTACTTTTGACCGTGTTTATTTTATGTTGCAGAAAGGCTCTCGAGAGAGTCGGGTTGGTGGGGGTGATGAGATGCATAGTAAATGTCTGCGTCTTTGTCCGTATCACGTTTATGTATGTGAAACTTTGTTATTCTCTTCATGATTTTTTATTGACAGAACTTAAAACTGCACAAAGCCTCAATGACAGGGTTTAAGATTTCTTTCTAATTGGCACGCCTTTAACTCGATTATTCATTTGATCAGTACTTATCAGTCCTCAGAAGACTATGGTCATTTTGGTGAATTTGGTGTGAGGCTATATTGTTTAAAATAATTATTGCTTCGGATGTTCTGTTGTTCAAATATGCAAACTTTCTGAATTGACTCAACCCTACCGAAGCTCTTCCGTTTTATGCATCGTGTACATTTTGGGGTTGGTTTCAAAAGTTTAAATTTCAATTTCGGATATTCTACGGTTATATCCAGTTGGGTGTTATGTCGCTAGCTAATGTACCTAACTCAATGTTCAACTTAATTCTTAATTTATTACACAAGCCTGTTCAATGTACTAAATCTCCATTGTATTGTGATTGTCACTGACTATTGTCTAACGTTTTAAAATTTCAATTCCCTGATGTGATCATCACGACTCACGACACCCAAGGGTATTTCCATGATAATTATGTTCTTTTATTTTTTGGCGTCTGTCCACAAACTCGCCAATTCGTTTATAGGGTGAATGTGAAAATTCACACGATCCTTCCAGTATGCTGAATTCAACAAACGAGCAGTCGGATGCTCGTAGGAAACAGTCCATTTTCTTTGCTTCTTACGGAGTTTGGAGTGAAGAAAGCGTAATGAAAAGTATTCGGGACTTGAGTCCTGTCATTAGTTCCGTGTTGGAGGCTGCTTGGTGTGGCCAGGTGGGAACGCTCGAAGAATTACTGAAAAATGAAGAAAACTTGCAAAATATCAATTGTCTGGATGCCAAAGGAAGGTTCGTGTTTGTTTAACAAATTGAGTTGAAAATAAAATATAGGAAATGGTTTCAAATTCCTATTGTGTTATTTGTGTTTGGTTTTTAGAACGCCGTTACATCTTGCAGCTGCTTGTGGACATGCGGGTGCTGTGGAGCTTCTTCTGCAAAAAGGTCTGTGTTTCTTTATGATTTAAAACATTCCTCTTAAGTTTACTTTGAGTTTGGAATGAGATCTTTGACTCGTCAGTTGTCTTGTCAGAAGCATGATTCGGATTCGGATAGGGAAAGAGAGTGAAAATAAACTCTTGGTGCGTAATTGCTTCTTTTAGCAGATGTTTGTTTTGTATGTTATGTGGGAGTCAAGTTAGGTTTAGGGCTTTCGGATAAGCTTTTTCTGGAACGGGCAATAATTGACTCATCCATAGCTAAAATGGTGTTCAAAGAACCGTTTTCATTTTTTTGTAACAAAAACTTAACCTAGAAAAATGATAAGTGTTTGGGGTCCGCTGCCACTGTACAACCCTCATGAACAAAATGCAAACTGAAATTTCTTATAATTATTTATAAGTTATGGAAGAATTAACTTTTAATACCTAGCAAGTATTGCATCTGCACTGCATAAGAAACTCTTGGTATTCTAAAACAAAATTATGAAGCTATCAGTTAAAAATTACTAATTTGAGTTTGAAATCGGTTTGATCAGGAGCTCAAGTGGATCCTTTCGATGCTTTTGAAAAAGCTACTCCGTTGATGTGCGCAGCCGCATCTGCATCCCTCGCATCTGTAGAAATACTTTTAGCGTCTGGAGCAAACGTTAATGCCGGTTTTGACGTCGGGAAAAGTAAGTTGTTTTATGTTTATGAAATTCGCGACTTGCGCAGATAATACAATTTGAAACGGATAAAGTCTTATAGAAAATTGAATGTGCCGAATGTTTATGAATTTTCACGCATTCCTTAATACGCAAAGTATATATGATTGGATATAAGGTAAATTCTTGTTTCTTGGAACTATTTTCCTTGATATGCTCAGCTAACTTTAAATCGGGCGTAACCGATCTTAAGGTTTATAAAGCAAAAAAAATAGATGAAGGTTGAGGGTTAAAATAGAATTTATAAACCTAATTTTAAACACATGCAGCTCCACTCCACTGGGCAGTACAGGCTGGTTCACTGGATTGTGCCAAACGGCTGTTGGATGCAGGAGCTAAGCAGAATCCTCCGCTCGTTTATTCCGAGAATCCTCTACATATTGCAGGTTGGACTTTGAAATAGTTTACGAAATTACCCGTCCAGCCACGAATAAGGAAAACACATTAATAACACGATCCGTGACATTTCTCACATTACAGCGTCGACAGGAGATGCGGCCTTGCTTCAGCTTCTCCTTGACTACGGAGCTGACGCTTCGTTATGCAAGGTATAAAGTCATTCTTGCCTTTCCTCTGGGTCCATGATTTTAGTAATTCATGTCGAGACAGATGTAGAATCCAATTTGTCATCTGCAAATGATGCAAGGTCTTTTGTTTCTGGTGAATTTAGTCTTAAACCACGATTTGTACTAACAGCTTCTGACATTCTAGGGAACTAACCGAAGCTCCTGCTTACACTTAGCAGCTGAGGAAGGAAATGCTGCATGTATTCGAGTACTTCTGAAGGCAGGGGCATCTCATGAAGCCAAGGACGCACGAGGTATGCCCACTCCGCCAACATTTCTAATTCGGATCTTGAATTATGTGATCTCATGCGGTTTAGTTTATCTTGAATCTATTCCACATTTTCGATAGGTCATACGCCGTTGCACGTGGCTAGTTCCATTGACGCTGAGTCAACGGGCGCCTTGTTGGCAGCCGGGGCTGACCCAAATGCGTCAGACAGAGATGGGCGTACTCCGCTTCACTGCAGTGTCAGCAGAGGTTCGATGATTGTTTTACTATCTGTCTGAAATCTATTAGGCAAACCAGATTTGATGCAGAATTCGATTCAAATCCTCGGAAAATTGTATTGAGTTATTTCGGTCGGTACTTGCCACATGTTTCTGGGCTGAGCTTATTGTGGCAGTATGAAGTTAATTGTATCATAATTCACAGGTTCAAGAGCAGCAGAATGTGTTCGACTTTTGGTGGAGAATCAGGCGGAAATAAATTCTTCTGACATTTTTGGCTTTACTCCTCTTCATCTGGGTTAGTCAGATGTCAGATCCTTATCGATATCGTATGTCTATCCGATTTAAACTTAAATCTGGGCAAGTTGTTTCAAACAGAACCAGTGATATTGAAATAATGGAGAATTCTCATTAACATTCAATGCATTTAATTACACTATCAAGCAAATCCGTGACAGCAGATTTGTATAATGCTATCCTTCCGCAACCGCTTGCTCCTCCTTCGCCAATCCATCTTATCTGCGTGAAGCTAAACCTTTGATATCGTGTAGAATCACTAACTTGTGTTGTATACTTTTCATACAGCCGCTGTCAATGAGTCTTCTCAGTGTGCTTCAATTCTTCTACGACATGGAGCAGATGTCACAGCAAAGTAAGTAAACAAATCCTTAACACTTTGTTTTGTGAGGGTTGCCAAAAGTGGAGAGACTGGAGAGGAGCCAAGCCACTTAAGAAATGATTTATGAATGAAATTGATGTTGAAGTTAGAAAAGATTTGCTAAAATATTTTATATTTCATTCAGGAACAAAGCAGGAACCACAGCCCTTTCACTCCTCGTGCGGAAAATTCCAGATGTTATGCGCTTTCTGGTGGATCGTCTCGACGGTGCGGTAACCATTCATGATCACGAGCCAGGTGATCCTGACTGTGAAATTCGACTAGATTTTAGGTAATTTAAACTTCTATATTTACAAAAAATTCAGCCTTCGGGCGGGACTGTGAATGAATAGGTTCCGATATCGATAGAATAGATGTGGAGGCGCCACAATATCAAATATGGTTTCAAACGGCTGCACGAGCCACAATTACTGGAATATTAGGCTTCGTTCGACTTCTTGCGGAGGCGAAGCCCCTGCAGTTTAATTTGTACTTAATTGCATTTGAATTGTTTCAAAACTCAGGGCCGTCGTCCCAAATTCGGACAGGAGTCAAAAAGGGAAATCTGGCGGGAAAATACCTGAACAGCCCTACTACCACAATCCGAGAAAGGAAACGGAGTTCTTGACATGTGTTCTGGCAGCTGGCTACAAGAAAATTCTTTCACATCCGCTAAGTGAAGCATTCTTGACACTCAAGTGGCAGCGTGTTAGAAAATTCTTCTGGGCTTCTCTTCTGTTTCAAGTAGGACAAACTATTGTATTGAAAATACTGTTCAACTCAAGAAGTGACTAACCCGAAAATACTATTTTGAAATGTTCCAGGTGGCACTGATATTATTGTTTACAGTTTACGTCATTGAGGTTTACTTGATCAAATGCCCTGCTCGAGGAATTCCGTTCGACGTCTCACTGTCGACCACAGCACAGCCACCCTCTCTCAGCCAACCTGACCTGAATATAAGTCCGTTCAAGATTAATCTGACTGACGGTGATCCGCCGGATGACTCTGTCACTGCGGAACGACGGAAACGAAGCACTTCCAATTTTAGTCCATTCTCCTTTAATCCTACGTCCAAGCCCAAGAATAAGAAGGAGAGGGGTGGTGGTGGAAGTGGACGAGTTCGAAACCGAACCAATTCAGTGAAAGGTAACAGCAATACTAATGAGATTGGACTTCGATCTCTGGCAACGCCAAAGATAGCTACTAAGAGTCAAGCTAGTGAGAGTGACACGGCCTGTACTACCTGCGAATATACTAACACTGAAGAAAGTGAAGGTTTGTTTTGATTTGATTTACTACCATAACACCTCTAACACTACTTCTACTGCGTTGACCTCTCTTGTATCAGGGAATTTCAGACTGAACTATCTTGAATTTGTACAGAGAACGATAACATCCTTTACCGCAAGCAATGTCACAGTCCGGAATCATGGCTCACGGTGATATGGTGTCTACTGATTGCCTTCACGGCTATGATGGCTATCAAGGAAGCATTTCAACTTCTACAGTCGCCATTTCAGTACGTGTTGAGCAGTGAGAATTGGGGTCAATGGGCACTGATAACGTCCGTTCTTATTGCTGCCTGGCCGAACAGCTTTCCAGACCCTGATCGGAAGGATTGGCAGTATCCGGCAGCAGCGTAAGTGACGCACTGGTTAGCGTTAAGCTTTGACCCAGACAGACGCATCTCGTTGATAAAGCAGAATTACGATGTAAGTATGTATTTTACTAGGTTTGGAATGTTCCTGGCCTGGGGATTGATGCTGCTACAAGTTGGAAGATTTCCCGGTAATTGATTCTACTATACCAGGAATAAGGAACGAGTCTTTGTTTCTATTAATCTGACCAATACTTTCTCCTCAACAGCGCTTGGACTCTACGTTCAAATGCTTGGCAAGGTACGAATTCTTTTTATATATTCAATCAAAGCGTTACCGAGACTAGAGAAGCGACTACGAAACTATCTAGTACGAACGTTCACGGTATTAGTACAGAGCACATTATTCCAAAAGCATGACTCAAAATTGCAGCAGTGATTCGTACAGATTGCTCAATTTATAGCTTCTTCGATTTTATATTCCCGGTATCGGCATTCAACATGTGCTAATTGCTATCCTACTTTATTTTTGTTCAGGTTGCCGCAAATTTTGGACTGGTTATCTTAGCTTACGCATGCCTTCTGATTGCATTCGCTCTAGCTTTCTGTGTGATATTCCCAGGAGTAAGTATTTGTATTGTATTTTACTTTTTATATAGCATATTTTTACTTAAACTTTAGCCATGTCAACCACCATGGCCACAAATTTCTGAAGAAAACTAATAATTTCGGAAAGTGACCATGCCAGCAATTCCTACATCCGTCTGGTTTATATTTTAGGAACCCGCGTACTACTCGGTACCTCTTGCCCTATTGAAAGGTACGTAGCCATCATCATAAGCTGTATAGGACATTAAATTCAAGCAATAAAGGGATTTCATTTTGACAGTTCTGACCATGATGGTGGGAGAGGTTGACTACGAATCTCTATTCTACGATCCTGAAGAACCACTACTCTATCCAATCACTGCACACGTCTTGCATGGAGGATTCGTAATCATTGTCACCATCGTACTAATGAATCTCTTGGTGGGATTGGCTGTTAGCGATATTCAGGTCAGAATTTTATATTCCACTGTACAGTTGAAGTTGGCACTATATGTATAATTGGTTATGGTATATGCATGCACACATATTCTATTAAACTCTAACCACCAAACTTTAATTTTCCAAAAGGGATTACAAAAGGGAGCCAAACTAAATCGACTTTCTCGTCAGACTGCATTAATCTCCAGACTCGAGTCATTTATATTTTCCAAAAAACTCCAAGCAATTTTACCCCACTCGGTGGGATTAATTTTACAACGTAGTGCTCTTCTTGTTCCTTCTTCCTACAAGTAAGATCCATCTATCATCTTTAATTCAAATTCAAACTGATGCTTGTTCGTTAAAATGACTCTAACATGGTCTTGAACTTTACGCGTCTTTCAGTTGGTCGTATTACTTTCGACCCAATGACCCACGCGACAAGAGACTAAGCAAGGAGCTGAAACAATCGTCACTGCGCCTGGCAGCATCGAGGCACTCTTCGAGGCATACCGTGAAGGTCCACGGAAGTGCGATTGAATCAAGGCAGCAGTTCGCCGTTGTGAATAATCTGACCACTGAAACGTCTTTGAGGAGGATGGAACAAAGGCTGGATACTCTTCAAGTTCAAATGGATACAGTACTTCGCACTCTCTCAGGGCAAATGGAATCAATCATGGCGACAGTGCGGGATGGAAAAACATTGACCGTGGAAACTTAACAAACACATTTTGTTACATATTGTGCCTTGCCCTATAAGTTATATATTGACTTGGACGACACCGATTCTAGTTACTTCTTCATTCTGCGTACCATCCTTACTGTCATTAAAATGTCACTACATTCTAAGATTATTTCTGATTTATGAAAGTGACTTCTTGTTTCCATGTATTGTACTCAAACAATTTAAACTCAATAATACCAAAATGTTAATGGTGAATGAATACTTAAGGGATTTGGAAGGAACGGCATGTTTTATAAAACATGGCATAGTATCAAGTGACTGAGACAATATGAAGAACCAATCACACCTTATTAAGTATTTATTTAGAATCCCTGTCCAGGCTGCAGTTGGTTGGGTATACGAGAAGTGGATTTTCGAACAGTTTTAGTGATATTTTATTCGTAATCAGCAGACAGCAATCATTTCACAATCAGAATTCCATCGTTAAAAAGGTGAATGGGCGTCAGGACATAATTTGTCACAATTAGAATTTCATCGTTAAAAAGGAAACGAGTCTCATCAGGACTTAATTGTCATAATCAGAATTTCATCGTCAGAAAGTTAAATAGACCTCAGGACTTAACTGTTGTGAGTAGAAAAATAGTGAGTAACGTGATACGTAATATCTTTAGTAGAAGTACCATTTGAAACATTCGACTACGTGCGTGCGAGCGGCTGATTACCTAGCGATCTTGCCATTCTCCTACGCGTTTGTTTTTTCGTTCATGAGCCAGTTTTCGGTAGTAAGCTCTGACCTGATTCTTCTCAGTATCCGAAGCAGCAGGACAGTGTCCAATGGTATGAGCGATATCTCCGGTGGCATGACACTTGTGGCACACGATTCCTCGTAACATGGGACAAATAACCTTTCCATCACATCGCAAAACATGACCTTCCCACCATCCCAGGGATCGAGCACGTGGGCACTTGATACAAAACGAGCATCCACTTCCTTCTTCATAGTGTTGCCTTTGACGAAGGTATACTGCATTGACAAACGGCTGAGTTGTGATCTCCCGCTGAAATCCTGAAGTGTACAAATGTGAACAGCTTTTTAACCAGAAATTGGACTACCTGGTTTTTCATTCTTCCGAGCCAATCACAGTAGGATCGGAATAATAGGTTATTCGACAGAACGCTTTAAGCAACTCCTTGTATTTCGCACAAAACTTTTACTACAAAAAATGCAGCATAAATATCATGTATTATTACTGGTAAATGAGTAAGAGGGGTTAAATTTCTGCACGTCGGTGTTGTTTTCGCTTTTCGCATTTCAGTTATTACCTTTCGGTTTGTCCGGAACAATTGATTTCGAGTTTCCAGCCATAGCGTCCCATTCTTTAACGAGTGTGCCAATTGGATTCTCAACTGAAAAAGATATCAACATAAAGGCAAAGCTTCTTAGTGTGTACTTCTAGCTTGTATGAATTGTCAATACTGAATCCTGGGATATTTGACTTACCTGCACCATTTCTCTGAAGCAAATCCCCTTGAAGAAAAGACTTTCCTTTCGAGTATTCTTCATAGGTCGACTTCATGATTCCCTGGTTGTTGGGTTTATTCTGCTGCATGGAGAATTCTTCATAGGCGGGCATAGTGATTATCTGGTTGTCAAATGCCTGCGACGCCAAGGAGTATTCTTCGTAGTATGTGGGTTCCACGATTTGATAGTTGTCGGATCCATGCGGCATCGAGTAATCTTTATAGTCGGCGGCCTTTGCTAGTTCAAAGTTGCCGGACTCCAGCGACATGTTGTACTTTTCACAGTAGGAATGTTTCAAGGCTTCATGTTCGTGGCTATAGGATCCCCACAAGGAATATTCGTCGTAGGAGTTAGCCCTCATGATTTCAGTGTCGTTGACACCCTGCGGCATGGAGCATACTTCAATGTAGGCGGGTTTCATGATCTCATGGTTGTCGGATCCCTGCCACGTCGAATTTTCTTCGTAGCAATTTGTCTTCAAGCTTTCCGTGAGGTTGGAGCCAAGTGGCAAGGAGTATTTTTCATCGCAGGTAGGTTTCTTGATCTCAAAGTTGTCCAATCCATCCCACATAGAATATTCCCCGGAGAATTTAGGCTTCATGGATTGAGCGTCGATGGAGCCGGTGGTCTTGGAGTGTTTCTCATTATTATATGTAGGTTTCATGGTTTTATGGTTGTCGGATGCCTGCCACACGGAAAATGCTTCGTACAGAGTACGCTTTGTTACTGGAGTGTCACTGCAACCATGTGGAATGGAGAATTCTTCATAGTTGTAGGTAGGTTTCATGGCTTCAGAGTTGTCGGATGCCTTCCATATGGAAAACTCTTCGTATAGGTCACGCTTCGCGGCTTGAATTTCGCTGGAACCGTGCGACGGGGAGTATTTTTCACAGTGGGTTGGGTCCACGTTTTCTTGGTTGGCTAGTCCGTCCTCCGGTAAGACTGATGAAATATTTGTCGATGAGCACAAGTCCCACTTGCTTCGTTCTTCAGGCCCAAACAGATCATACAAGGGGATAACTTTCCCGTCCTTTAAACCAGGAGATACAAGCCGATAGAAGGGAACAGAAGCACAGAAATTAAGTTCATCAATCTTGCCAATTAATTCAGAGAAATCCGTGTTGCCAATATTCACGTCCTCAATCTTGAGATCGTCAAATGAGCCCTTCGTGGCGGCAATATTCTTGTTGGAGACGATATCAGTACTTTCCACTTGGACCGAATCGTCGAACTCCGTTCCACATGTAGATGCAAAAGTTTTCCATGGCGCCGGGTCAGCCAGTACCCCCCACCATCCTTGTTTTGCCAGTTCATCGTTCAAATAACAGATACGACCAGGCGGAGGCGGATTAGTAGGGATTGACCAGTATTTCCTGCAGTTTTGCAAATTCCTTTCAAACTTCGCAATTTCTGCCTCATCACTATCCAACTCGCTTCTTTTCACTGTGAAATAGAAGGATGAAATTAATTCTTGCGGTAGTGATTGATGAATGATGAATCTTGGAAAAGCCAATATGTAACACTACATATATACATCAATTCAATCTCAAATCTTATAGCCACTTTCCCCCGACTTCAATTGTCAGTGAGTTTAATCAGAGTTTCACCCTGGGATTTAGTGGGATTGAGATTTTGTGGGATTTAGTTGAGATGGGATTTAGGTAAAGTGGAATTTGGTTATTAGAAAAAAAGAACAACTAAATCCCACTATTTCCCACTAAAAGTGGGATTTGGTCAATAGAGAAAGTACTTTCAAGATAAAAACTCCTTTTTGGGTTGGGGTAAGTGGCCAGTTGAAATGAATTTATTCCGGGAAAGTATTATTCCTTCATTTCTTTCACAAATAATAAATAGGCATATATGTAATAAGTACATCCTAAAGGCATATTAGGTATTATATATGCTAATTATGTTCAGGGTTCAGATTAGGTTTAGGTTATTAGAGTCCTAACTTCTAACATGTAAGAAATGAGCATTGGCTCATATGTAGCGGAAATGGAATCCCAGCACCATGATTTTGCTTTCCCACTAAATCCCAAATCACACTAAATCACACTAAATCACATTGTGATGGGATTTAGTTCCAAAAGTGGGATTTGGTCATTAGAAAAAAAGAACAACTAGATCCCAGTAAATTCCACTAAATCCCACTGTGACAAGATTTAAGGTCCAAACGTGGGATTTGGTGAAACTGAGTTTCATATGATATTCGACGTTCAGTGTTGGTAGATATGACCTAATAATGGTCGCAAAATATTCTCATCTTCATCTTCAAACTTTAGGGTTTCGACTCCCGTATTGCGTACGTAGACCTTTTCAGTCATTCGCCTTCTAAATCTAATCTGACACTATATCTTGCCCATTCACGATGACTGATGGCATGGCTCATATACAGAATAAAAATCAAAACCCAACTAACTTCACACTGAATCAACTTCAAGATCTATCGGAGCTAGAAATTACGATGATGGGAAC
>JAQFYU010001577.1:0-14347 GCA_034694905.1 Ceratophysella granulata
ATTAACATCGGATATACCCGTCTGCCCTCTCCAATCTCTCCCTACTGCGGAACATAGAGACTATTTTGGCGTCTCCTTTCAATTCCCCCAGACCATCTGTGCAGTGAGAACGAATGTGTACTCAGAAGAACTACTGTATTGGAGGTGCTTTCGTTTGGAGTCTAGGACAGCTAACCGAAAATGCTATCTAAGGGAACCGAAGTCCAAAAGTCGGCAACACTTCTAGTTATAGCTCTATATGGATGTGGATCGTATAATTTATCCGCTTAGATGCACCCGGCATTCCATGATTTAGCTGTTCTTGCTTTCTTCGCCGAGAAAGTCTACGTCTATATTATCGTTCTTTCTTTTTTGTCCTTGGAGTTGCATTTTCCCACAAAATAAGCCAAATCGATAAACTGGAATACTTTCGAATGCTGAAGAACATCACAATAAATATTGACCATGATATGCGAAGTTATGCATATTAAGAACATTGCAAAATAAATGAACAAAAAGAAGAATATTACAATTAAAAGTTTTTAAAAAGCAGTTGGTTAAATATTAATTTTCATTTCCTTTAAATTTTCAAATGGCAAAAGCGACAAAAAGAATGCCAACGACACCCGGGGTTCCCAGGCGGTCACCCATCCAAGTACTAACCGGGCACAACGTTGCTTAACTTCAGTGATCGGACGAGAACTGGTGCTTTCAACGTGGTATGGCCGTTGCCGGAAGTAATATGTTAAATTTGCGTACTCATTTCTATTATTTTTCTTTTACAAATTAAAAGTGGCAAGAATCCTTTGAAGTCTAGCTTTGGTATAGCCTGCCCCGATCGCAGGTCTTATTTTTCAATCGGTAACAAGATGAGGTTGAGGGAGGCTAAACTGTCTTGCAACGCAATGCATGAGTATGTAGCTGGCCAATGTATACTTTGTGTGTCAACATACGTTCATTTATCTCTCCTTATATAACGCGATATATTTAATTGCCTCTATTTTCCAGTAGTATATAGTTATGCCGATATCGGCTGTCGTCTGTTCAAGTTGCAAAGTTCAGTGCTTTACTAATTTTTTGCCGTCTGTATTGAATACGATTGAGATCTTGAGGCTCATGGTTATCTTTAGTCTAAACATTGCCTTATTGGTTCTATTTGAACTTTATATGTATAACTGTCCCATTCAGGCATTTCTCGACTCTCATCTCAACCCGTTCAACTCAAGAATAGTGCTAAGATATTCGGTGTTGTTGAAATGAGCATAATATTTGTGGAGCCATTGAGGATCGGCAGAAGCCATTAGTTAGAACAACAGTTTTATAGTGGAACTGAGCCCTCATTGCCATTACCTGTGACACGAAGAAGAGCTGTACTCGACTGTCTGCTTCCCACGATGCTCTTGGCAACACACACGTACATTCCCTCGTCACCTTGTCGCACATCCGAAATTGTGAGACTTCCCAGGCCCAGAATCCGGTACCTCCTGCAAGAGTTAAGGCGTAAATTGGGTCAATAAAAACATACTTCAGTCAGTCCAAATTGGACGAGATCTAAGGTGCCGTCTGGAACAATTCTCCACTTCTGTCCTCTCATCTCAAGTACCTACTTACTTACTTTCCCTCACTTTCCTTAAACATTTCCACGTTCAGTACGCTTCTTTCTACAGGCGTGGAAGTAGACGCTTCCCGGTACAATGCAAATACCAATTTCCAAATAAACGGTGATTCAGTACAAAGATACACAAACATTATTCTCTTGGAAAATCTCCCTTTGGCGATTAAATCCCACCACAGTGGGATATAATGGGATTTAGTTGTGTTGTGATTCAATGGGATTTAATGGAATTCTTGCGTTTAAATGGAATTTAATGAGATTTAATTGTGTTGTGATTTAATCAGATTTAATGGTACTTTTGTGATTTAACTGGGGTTTAATTGTATTGGCATTTAATGGGATTTAATGGTATTTATTGTGTTTAAATTAGATTTAATTGTACTTTGTTTATATGAGATTTAATTCTGTTATTAAGTTTTAATGGGATTTAATTGTGTCGTGATTAAATGGGATTTAATGGTACTATTGTGTTTAATGGAGTTCAATTGTAGTGTCCTAATGTTATTTATTATTGTGTTTTAATGGGATTTAATTGTATTGGGATTCAATGGGATTCAAAGGTATTATTGCGTTTTAGTGGGATTTAATTGTATTGTGATTTATTGGGATTTAATGATACTATTGTGCTTTAGTGGGATTTAATTGTATTATTGAGTTTCAATGAGGTTTAATGATATTCTGATTTCATGGGATACAAAGACAGTGTACATGAAAAATCACGTTTCTAAATTAAATCCGAGCGCATTGAAGTGGGGTTTAATTGAGATTAAATAGTAAGTACTATCGTTCATCTATCTTGTTTTCCCCACTTTGATTAAATCGCAGCATCACACCTTTCCCGATTAAATCACAATAAATCAAATTGACATTAAATCACTGGCAGTTCCTCTAACTGAGCTTTCAAGAATTCAAAATTAATTTCGCACTTGCACCCCCTGAAAAATTTCATTAACAATACACTAATACACCAATTCCTCTAACTAATTAGGAGTGATTCTGAAATTACAAAGAAAAGCCGCCACACGAATACAAATTCCATTTCAGTGATCACATCTCCGCTCTTTTGTTATGAATGCAAAACGAAATGGAAGTCTCGGCTTATTCCTGTCTGTATGTAGAGCGCAATTCCAATTAAAGAGTCGAATTACCAGGAAGCTAAATCCCATATCACCTTCCCATACGTAATAGTAATTAACCCAGCGTTGCCTACAGGAGAACAATAGGACAAGTTTTGTTTCAGTAATTCCAGATTCCAGACAGGGGCAGCTGTAATCCACTCATATATTATTAGTATTGGGTGTATGGCAGGAAAGGAGAGCGACAGACACAGAGAGGTTGGCTGAACATGTGAAGAGAATTAAGAGATTTATGAATTTGAAACCAGCTGGGAGTGAAAGTCAGGAAGAATAAAATAATCTCTTGCCAAATGCTCATGTTACAATTCAAGTATCATACAGGGAGTCACATAGCTTTTCTCCTCTTCCTATTGCTCAGACTTAGTCTCGAAGGGGTACTATAGACTAGCTGGATAAAAGTACAAATTGTAATCTTCCCCTGGTCTCCACTCGCCATGATGCTACCCTACTCTGCAGAGACTGGTTTTTTACACAATGGGATTGGGCTCAGATTCAGGAAAAGTCCAGCATTACATTCATAAATCCCTCACAATAGGTTACATGCTTCACATCATGGATCCTGATCCTAAACTAGTTGGATCCAATTGAATTGAATAACAGGCATCGGTCAGTCATGCAGTGTACACACTTCCTGGTTCTTTTGTTGTTGAACTAGCTAATGCATTTGATTGTCAGATCATCTCATTAAAGTCTTAGAGCAAAATAAAAAAATTAAACCTTGGATTCAATACACTATCATTTTCGGATTAAGGCATGGAATTTTATCAAAGATGTTCAGGTTAAAGGTGGCAACGCAAAATAACTGAACAAACCCATGTATCGAGTTGTGTACAGCGTATATTTTCATGTGTATGGCTTACATATACAGTAGAAATATTGAATATTTACATATAAACAGATATATTGACTATATCCAAATGTATATTGCTAATTTTGGACAGTTAAAAATTAAGCAGATATATGAAAAAATATACTGGGTAAATTGAATACAAGTACCTAGTACTCATTAATTGGTCAGCTAGTACTTAGTAATTTATTGTTTCCGGAGATATTATAATATTTCTAAATTTCTACAGTCTACACACCCGGTAAAGCAAAAGAAAAAAAGGAAGTTCTGAGGATTTCTCATAGCATTCGTATACCGCATACCGACTAGCCTCTCTGTTTACAGAAGAGAACAAAAGTTAAATAAAAGAATTTCAGGATTGGAAAGAGAAAGTTGGAAGGGATAACGTGTGAAGGCCAATGCGCTTGTATAGATAGTGAAAGTCAAGATGAAATATAGTCACGCTCTTACCCGTTCCCCTTCACATCAATGGGATGTCCGTTCTTTTTCCAGAAAACTTTGGGCTCTGGATTCCCACGTGGGGGTTCGCACTCCAGCACCGCAGTCTCACCTTGTGCAATCCACGTGTTTTGCGGAGATGAACGAAATTCTTCCCGAAGGGCTGTAAATCATACAAAAATATCAAATGTTACACGGGTACACACTTTCTCCTAGTTTCGAAACATGATCTAAGTCCATATGTTACATTAAACTGTTGCAAAGTATCATATGGTCCAACAAAAACGCAACAAGGAAATTATCAACACAAAACCTATTTTTAGTAGGACTTAATATTGCGGTTTTTTATGAGACCTGAATAATATGTTCATGTGTATTTCCAGTATTTTCCTTCTACAGCCAAATTATGTCCTATGTAATTGACAAATTTAAAATTTGATGAGGGAATTGTGAATGTATAATTTTGTCAGATTCTGTTCGTATCAAAAGCACAATATATTTAAAACAGGAAAATATTTATGATTTACAATGCATGGGAGACGAGAACACGAGTCACAAACGGAACAAACAAACGGAACGATTTATTATTCCTCTTCATTCGTGATGCCTTATGTGCAGTATTATTACAAACGACTTGAGCCTCGGGGGATTGAAGCCATTTCCCACAATCACAAACATGACAAATATGATATCATGTTTTTCCGTATTCCTGGGTGAATTCAGACATTCCTCGTTTTTGATTGTTCTTATCTTTATTACACCCAAGTTTCCTTTGTTTTGACTCAAACTCAGTTACACCACTTTCATCACAACAAACTTTCAACACACAAACCACACCACAACCAATGGGCCGATTTGCCATGTTTACAGTAAGTAGACAATAGCGCATATCGTGTATGATACAAGAGAATAGTGTTGGATTTGCGGTTACCCAAAATACCGAAAGTTGGCGCTACATTATTGCATGCTGCGCGTGTACTGCTTAATTTTAAGCACCAAATGCGTCTTTTAATTTAATGCGCTACTTTCTCTGATTTAGGCGCTAAGTTATCAGTTTTCCTCCAAATTAATCATATCGTTTAAATTTTACAATAATCGAAAATATATATAACATCATCAAATGATCGCATCTCTTTGCACCTCTAATTAGCCATTTTAAAATCTACCACTTACATATTGCTTTTACTGGATTCATTCTAGGATTACAGAATTATACCAAATGACAGTACTCTCATATCACTAATTCAAAAGCTTATATAACCTACCCATCTGCTAATCTGCAGAAAGTACATACATGGCTTAACTATTCTGAGCGAGACAAGCAATTTACAGCAATCTTTTTTTTTAAATCCTGAAACAAACCAGATGTAAGTACGCATATGCACTGTACTTTTGTTATGTATGAGCAAGCTCATGTTGTTCCGCTAAGAGTAATATCATGTCATGCTCAAAGTCTTAGTTCAATGGGACAAAGTATGCAGTAATCCCCAACATCATTAATGAGGAGAACTGAACAGCAGTGAAGATCTCAGAGGACCATCTTTCTAGTCATGCACAAAGCGGACGGAGCACTGAGCAGCACAAGGGAAGCCAGGGAGAAAGCATGCTACACTGGTGAAAGGCATAAAACATGATTGAGGTTTTCCCTAAGGACGTTTATGATGAAAAACTAGGCACACATGTGTAACCCTTCACCCTGCCTCATTCATAATGCATTGATTCCCGGAGAATCTTTTATACAACATATATGCGGAACACCAAAATATTCATTACCTAGGTTCCTCAACAACACACACTTCACTATCATCCGTGCACCACAGAATAACAACAGGAAACGATTTTAGGTATCAGCAGTCGATGTTGATATTCTGTACTTTCGCAAAAAGCTAGTGTTAAAAGTTATGAATATTAAAAATATACCCGTATGTTCTTTTGTAATTTTGCTGCAGCAGCTGTACAAAATTCATTCTCAAGGTGGCGATTTTCATGCAAGTCGCCTCCGGGCTTAAAAAAGCTAATTTTCTCGCCAAATGGAACCTTGCACAGCGGCTGGTTGCAAACACTGGAAGTTTCGATTAAGCCTGGAGCTTTAGCGATTAAGTTCTTGAATTGAATAAAAATCTGGTGATGAGATTGGGATGTTCATTCGAAGGATGATTTTATTAGCATGGAAGGAGAAGGGGAAAGCTGAAACTTAGATTCTGATTTTCTCTGGGAACCAGTGCGTGTGGAGTTGCAAAAGGACGCCTGAATAATAAGGAAGGGAAGGGGATGACGTTGACAGTGAATCAGTTTAGATGCAAAAGGAGTCAGTAGTGCAGCTAATTCAATTATTTTACTTTATGCAGCCAGCCATACATCAAAGCGTTTTTTTATTTCTCTGGTTAGAGATTCACGGTTTTTTATACTCAGCTTTGGGATCTGTGTTCTACTGCAGGAGTATAGATGGATTGAGCTGAATGACTAGGGAACGGTTTCTTATGCAAGAAATATTTTTTAGGGGCTCGCTGTTGAATTTTTGAACTGATGATTTAATTTACATCAAACTGGTTCCAATATTAATAATATTTTACTGTATCGTTTTGAAGATTTTGAAGGTTATATCTGTATGATGTTACTTTTCTATAATATTTATGCATACTTTGATATTGCTGTAAATATTAAATATATTTTTGTTATTTTACGGTATATCGTATTTCGAAACTTTTATTGAATTTTTCAATTTATCAGTTTCTTGTTCAAAATTGATGCCGGGTTTTAGTTCTAGAATTATAGAAAGTGTTACGGTTTAATTTTAATTTGATGTTTATCAACATTTATTGCGTTCGTACTGCTTGGATCACTGGCTTGTCTATCAAACATATATTTTTCGAAATTTTGACTGATAATTATTTGCATGCAGTACATTCCTACAGGCATAGGAAATTTGTTTTGATGCATATTTGGATTTTTGAGTGCATATTTTAGCGCATATTTCAGTGAATATGGATACTGATTTTAGTGTGTAAAATTTTTTACTAACGAATCACGTTCTTCCTTATAGGGTCGATCGTAAAAAATCCACAAACAGTGATAGCGACAACAACTATCACATTTTATTGATGTGTCAATGATCTGTATATAATAAGTATCGAAACTTAAGACTACTCAAATTTATTGGAATTTAACGTCAATTATTTTATATATTCAAGTTTTCTAAATGCAATTAAATAGTGCACTACGACATGTGATGAATTGGTTTCAATTTCAAGTAGCCTGTTCAATGAAGTAAGATCGCAGCCATTTCTGCATTGTAGTTACCCCGCTCTTATCTCCACTCAATATTAGTTCTAGTTGAGATGATCTGATAATGTGCAGTGCATGTGACAGATTTTGAACTCCTGTCAAAATCCTGAGACGGATCACATCCTGTCCTTCTAACATATCATTCTCTGGACTGAACTCCACTTTCTAAATTGAACAAACATTATTTTATGCCCTGCTCTAACTTTGGAGCAGAGGAAGACAACCGTCAACCTACAACCAATCAATCCTGTTGGAAAATTCTAAACCCTTTCAGCTGGTTGACACTACGGAGGACTAAACTGAATTGAGCCGAGTTTTCACTTGAGTGAGAATCTGAGGATGACTGGTATATGATGAAATGAGAAGATGAATCATCCAGTTTAATCGAGTCAGCATTCAGAAGAAATCCTTGTTCATAACTTTCACTTGCCTCACTCATAAGCTACTGTACAGCAAGAACTGAGGATGAACTCGTTTGCTACATTCAGGCGGTCTGATGCAAAACCTCGTAGTTTGTCGTAGTGTGCAGTTTCAGCCTATACCCAACTCAACGCACCACACCTCGCTCGTGTCAGGCATGGAATGACAGTATAGCTCATAATTATTTTCTCATTTCCGAAATCCGTCTTCATTCTACTCTACTTCCATTCCGTTCAAATATTTCACTTCTTCAGGATTTCCAAGCCTTTTTATCTCCGGTCTTAATTACATCCCCGATTTTCTCTCTCAATCTTTTTTGTGAATGAATTCAATTAGATTTCAATTTCCTTGGAAGACGATGGCGTGTATATACCGATATATCATTGAAAAAAGTCACTCTAGATGAAATCGGCATTCTTCGCTACTGGTGTTTGAGAATTTAGTGTTCTGTTATACAAAAAATATAAATTTGTTCAAATATTTTATGAGTAAATAGATATGTAATTGTTTGTATTAGGTTACAATTATCGTCGCTGCTCATAATTGTAATTTTAACGAATGAATAAAATAAAATTCATGTTTTATCGGATGTCTTCGTTCGTTGGCAACCTTGCCTTTGCTTATTTTGAATCTCACCTTACGCCACGAAGAATGGATGTATTTTTTTTATTTTCAAATAATATAAGTTTTGATGAGCGAATAAATTTATTTCATTTGATTGTTATATTTTTAGTGTACCGGTCTCAAATTAACCCGAATTTTATTACTGGACGTATATTGTTATTCCTAATGAGTTGCTTGAATTGACTTTCAATTGTCACAAGTCAATGTGCCTTTTGAAAGCTTTTTAGATCAAAAAATGTTGAATTTAGTTTTTAGAGTGAACTGAAAGCTCCGAGAGCAATCGCGTGTCTACAAATAGAGTCCACCTGAAGTTTTTTGATTAAACACAATTTGATATTTATTGCGGTTTCATAAATAAAAGATGAACTTTGAGGGAACTAAACTACAGGCGGAGTGAAGTCATGCTAAGCCCATTGCTTTAGGCCAAGGACCCGAGTCAAAATTGAAGTGAAGGCAAAGCTGACAGAGAAGAATGACATGGGAAAAATCAATAGGCTGAACCTGATTACCAAACATAACTTACGCGGAAAGTCTATATTACTACAACCTGTGCTTTTCATCCAGTCCATTTCAGTCAAACTGGCAATTTAGTCCAGGTGAGTGAACAAAGGACCAAGAAGGATTATGGCTCAAGTTGTTAGCCATGTTTCCCTTCTGCTAAGCTCATGCTATGCCTCAACGATTTGCTTGAATAGACTTCACCATCCGCTAAATTAGCACCAAAAAACCTTTCAAAAATTGTCCCAGGAAACCAGAGGGCTTTTTAAGAAAATGGAGAAAATTAACATAAACTCTTAGGTTAAGAAAACATTTTTAAAAGCTAAGAAAAAGCTTGTATTCCTATGTTTATGGATAATTTAAATTTCAAAATCACTATTATGCCACGTGGTCGACTCTAGATTGAACTGAATTTTGTGGGCTACAATCTACTCTGCAGAGATCCAGGGTCGAAAGATCGATGGGAGTAGGCAGAAGTCACAAGATACAGAAAAGGTTCGACTATGCCTCGACAGATACGCTCCACCAAATTTTCCAAAAAAAATTGCACTTTACAATTGAAGCTCACTATACGGATCGCTATGAACACACTTGCATTAAAACTATACACTTACAGTATTTCTACGAATATTTAAGTTTGCAAAAATTAACGTGTTTCCATAAATATGAGATAAAAATCTAGATTTATCATTTCAACACGATTAGTTGTAAACATAGCCTTTAATTTTAATGGGAACGTCGCAGATGTCAAAATCTCAGATGTTATGTTCAAATTTGGCCTAATTTGTAGCAAAATCTGTTCTGGAAATTGAAGTAGTACTTCATAGTTTTAAAGTTTCTTAGCTATTACAATTTATGTTGAATTTTGATATACTTCTTATTTAATTAGAATTTTACATGTAACAAGTAACCAATTTGACCCGGTTTGACATATACGATTTTGACATCTGGGTCCGACATACAATAGCAGGACCATGACGTCGGATTAATTGGTATTAACATGCTTGAATTTTTTAAATTATGCAGCCCCATATAAAAAGCTATTGAAAACGAAAATCGACGGGCTTATGAATTTGTAAATAACCCAGTTTGAGTGCACAATTTGCGTAGAATTCTGGCATAGAACGAAGAGGCACAGGTTGATTACGACTTTTTCCAATCCCCTTCCATTTCATTTCGCTCACTTCTGTCTCTTTCCCCCCTTCCTCTCATTTTCACTTCCATAATAATAACCCGAATCCGACTTTTTCTCCATGCATCTTCATTCTTTTAACTTATCAGTCCATGGCCTGTCAGGCTCTCAAGACCAAGTCACTTCATATTTCTCATTTCCTCTCCTATTATTCTCTGCATTCTAACGAAGTGCCTTCTTGGGAGACAGTTGCATAATACAAGAAAAGAAATTGGGAGTTCAAAGCCTTTTGCTCCACTCATCCGTCCGCACGAAACCAGAGAAACGTCAAGAATCCTGATCGACGTTTTGTTTCAGGTCTCAGTCTTAATTAACGTTTCGTGATAATTACTGTTATATACCTTCACTAGTCACATAATCAGACCCAAATCTTCTCTTCGCGCATTGACTATGAAATGAAACATCAGAATATCTTATGCTTTGCTTTTCTACTCTCTTTAATTCATGTGACGCCTCAGACTATTTTCGCTTGGGGACCGATATATCGTCTGCATAGTACATAATTATGCATGAATAATTTTTATGTAAATACCTGATCCTTTTACTTAATTCAATAAGCGGTACGAACCTTTGTCTTAATTTGTATATATATATTTTATTGGAACAAGGGGGGAGGTAGTTTGTTGGTTAAGGAGGCAAATCGGTCAGTAGAAAGCTGAGAGAAAATGCAGTAGGATATTACCATCATCACCTTGGTTTCATGTGAGGAATCCATTAGGAGAAAGGCGAAACGGAGGAATAAAATGATGAGGTCTGTTCTTTCCTTCAAATTTTTATAAGCACGAGCATTTGAGTCCGTTGGGCACAGAAAAAAAACACGGGCAAGTACGTACACGCAATCGCTTCTTTTTCCCCAACATAACAAGACGTACGTAATGTCCGTGTTGAGTTAAGAGAAATGGGAAAATAATGGATGACCTCCAACATCAACCAACAGTCCGACTAAGTGATTCATGTCTTGTTTGTTTGGGGTGTTGCATTGTGTACATGTATTCTAAGGCTGGTGTAATGCTTTGAACAAGTGAAAAAAGTGAGGAAAGTGGGGAGAGTATTAAATACGTATGTATGGCTGCAAAAATATAATTTTATTTGCCTTTTCTACAAATGAATATCAATCCCGATGATACTTGTAGTTCAAAACGGAGATGATTTTGCCTCACCACAAATCGAAACCTTAAAATTATTTAAGTTGTCCAAAAATGTACAATTTGTGATTTTGCGGTGAATGTAATCTATGTTGAAAAACCTATTTGCGGTGAAAGTACTAGTGCATGGCCAAGTAAAATATTTTGTATTCAAAGTAATTTATGGTAAAAAAATTATTTGAAGTGAAAGTAGGGTATAGTCAAATAAATGATTTTGTGTTAAAAGTTCGATGACTATTTTACTATTTTGCGGTGAAATTAATTTACGGTCAAATGTATTATTTGCGGTTAATATTTTGTGGTGAAAGTGAGGTATGGTCAACTTTGCTGTTTTCCGGTGAAAGCAATATTATATGTTCACAATATTTTATTTGCGGTGAAAGTAAGGTATCGCCAACTCAACCATTTTGCGGTAAAAGCAATTTACGGTCAAACACATTATTTGTGATGAAAGTCAGGTATGGGCAAAAATATTTTTTGCGGAGAAAGTAACGGAGTGGTCAATTACATTATTTTTCTGCAAAGATCGAATTTATTTGCGATGAGACTAATATTATCTTTCAAATATTGAAACAATTTTTTTTCACAATGAACTTGGACAACATCTCTGCTTTGAGTGAAAGCATGCACCCACTTTTCATTTATGAGATGGGCAGTTAGAAAAACTCTATTTCCTTTGCACATCTCATGTCATTAGCCCAAAGTTCAATTTAAGAGTTGGAGATTCAAGAGGCAAATAAGGTGGAGGTGGGGCTCATCCCTATCTTCAGCAAGAGGCCATATACAGAGAGTGTACCTATTTACTCCGAACTGGGCCTGGGTTAAATTATGTCCTTGTGTAATCTTTACTTGTGCCACTATTTCAGTAGCTGGAGCTGGAGCTTGAACCCAGCTCAACTCAGGTCTCTGTAAACATTGACTAATCTCATCAAACTAAATAGGCCTATTACCGTTACTCCTAATGGAACACAACACTACCTCTCCCAACATTCCCTTTCAAAAGTCTCACCAAAAGTTTTTGAATGGAAGAAGCTGAGGCTAATGCTCGTGGTTCTCTGAACTCATCTTGGTAGTTGTTAAGAAAAGGAATTCAAAGTCAGAGCTATTTACAGTAAATTCATTAGAGAAGATCCTATTCCTGGGTTCCCTGGCTATTCATGGACTCAAAGTGTATTGGGAAGCTTTCTCTATTCAATCGACTTGGTATTTTGTTCATCAATTGAAGCAACATTTCTACAGATTTTGCTTGATTGAAGGGCTTATTAATTTAGCTACCTGCCTTTCTAGAAATCATTATACCTGACTGGTTTTTCTTTGTGACAGAAATCGGTGAATAGAATCTAGGGAAATGAAATTCAAAATTGTAAGATCTCATTAATATTTTATTACCAGAATAAAGCCTTTCACCACGATACTTGAAGGTATGTCGGACGATAGGAGCTGAGAATTAAAGTGTAGCTCTTGGTTCTGGTTTATGAATGCGGAGTTGGAAAAGACCTGTTTCCGCTTGAGAAGAGATGTAAGAGAGCGAGAGATTTGATCATGATTAAAAAGGAGGATCGGAATTAAATTTCCCCTTCATTCCATCCTGCCTCGTCGTCTCGTAATTTTCTTGGTCCAATGAGGGAAGGAGGTCTTGAAATTTCCCATTTCCGTGGGTGTCAGGAAATCACAATAAACGTCTCATAGATTGGATCATATTTTATCACAATGATGACCACCCGTAAAACTCTTCTCCCCCACTCGTCTTTTATGAGCCACTTCCACCTAAGGACAACCCCACCCCTCCACCTTCTATTCCCAGTTTCAGCGAGGATGCACGAGTGAAATCCGTCTCTGATAGGGCGAAACACGCTATTTGAGTGGTGAAAGTTTGCACAATAATACAGAAATATATCCAAAGGTGCAAATTAAAATTCGTGGCATATGATGCGGTAGAGCTATTCTAAAAACACACTTGTTTGGTTAATGCTTGAATTTTTTAATTTGCCCATTAAAATTTCTCTAAAATTGGTATTAATTTTAATAGTAATTAATTTATGTATTAATTAAAGGAATAAAGTCTTGCAGATCATGTTGATTTCAGAATTGGTGTACAGAACGAAGGAATTCGACATGCTTGCGTTTTTTTTTGTTGCATATTTGGATTGAAACACCACCAACCACCACTAAATGTGAAACGCCAGTAGGACAACAATACGTTGTACAGTGCACTTGTTTGTATGATGTGAAAAAATAATGTGTCTTAAAAAGACACGAAGTTCCTGAGGAGATCGAGTGCTATCAAAAGTAGAAAACAAGTTTATTTTGAATTTTGTATTTTCGATAGTTATATAGATTGATTTTAAAAATATAAACTCATACTCATTTTTAAATTCAGTAAATTGCGCTTGAAATTCAGTGTCATCAGGCCCTATAATTTTATTTATGTATAATTCTGCATCCGTCATTGAAAATAGTTATGAACATAATTTCCTTATTCCTTATTCGTCCGCCTTGCTTTCGTTCCCATGTCAAAATGTACACAAGGAGGGAACCAAATTATGGAACATGTATCAACCTCTCAAATGGGTAAGCATATAAAAGGGCACAACTTTGTACCAGATAGAGCAATTTTGTTGTGTTATACATCAAATTCGAGTAGAATTGAATTCTGCGTAAGAAAATCGGATAGGGGAAGTTGTGTAAGTAATACGTGGTCAGCAATATCAAATTCAAAATTGATTTTTGAAAATTATTGTTTATGTTGAAGTTATACATGAATGAAAAGTTACTTTTATGAAGGTTGAACGCACTTCCCAACTACTTGGTATCTTTAATTTTTTCGCTAAAGCCACTCCTTCCTGAAGATTTGGGGTTCTGAACATTTTACCGCTCTGCAACTCACCCTCATAAGCGCGTGCGTTAGACCTAGGTTCCTTGTGAAAGGGCATAACTTTGTTCAATGTGGACTAAACTTGGTAAAATCATATATCAAATCGGGGTAGAATGAAATTCCCCGTACGAATTCCATTCAAGAAATTGCAAACAGGAAGTACTTCGTCTACAATACACTGTTGATTATAAAATTGGTTTTCTGAATAACTGCGATGTGTGATAAAATATGAGAAAGTCTTATTATTGATTTGACAAAGGTTCATCACTATCTCCATCTATTTGTGATCTATA
>JAQFYU010001578.1:0-14346 GCA_034694905.1 Ceratophysella granulata
AGTTTAAATGTGCAAGCTAAGAACTACAAATTACAGGACAAAACCGCAAACCAGAAACCGCAGTTCCACAAACCGCAACACCAAAACCGCAGAACAAAAAGTGTAGAGCTAAAACTGAAACTCAAAACCCGTCTACAGTCCCCAATTGAAATATGCAACCCAAGAACTGCAAATCACACTACAAAACCGCAATCCAGAAACCGCAGTTCCACAAACCGCAACACAAAAGCGCAAACAAAAAACCGTAGATCTAAAGCTGAAACAAAATAGCTGTAACGGCAGCTCAAAAACGCACTTCAAAACTTGTAACTCCGTAAACTACATCACAGATTCATAAACAAACAAACAAATATTGAAAACCTGCAGATCCATAAACCGCAACACAAAAACCGCAATGAAAAATCCGCAAAATATTTTTTGCATGACATCACCGCTACAAAAAACAAAAAAAAGCACCCATATATTAAAATTCGATATTGAAGGAGTTAATTGCGCTGCATAAATTAGCGTTTCGTTTTGTGGCGGCTTTTGTTGTTACTATTGTTAAATTGCTTTTGCTCCTCTTCTCCTGCTTGGAATTTTTTCAAGCGGAATTTGTGAGCGAATCTTTCGTAGTTTTTCGCTGAAAACATCCACGGGATCCAAACTCTAACAATATGACTTGTTAAGAATCCAACCTGAGATGATTACGTTTTGTTCGCCCTACTTTGCATCTACTTTTCCTTTGTTGAACTGAACGATCTCCATTCCTAATCACTTTTTCAATTTTGTTCGAACTCATACTTACTTAGCATCTTTTATCATTCATTCCCAGTTCTCCATAAGCCGCCTGATATTACTCATAAATCAAAGTCAGCGGTCGTAATTCTATTTTTATTTGAAACCATTAACCACATTATGGTCTGAAGATAGGTTTATATGCTAATGTCCAATACATCTCGTCCAGATGCCAATCAACAGCTTCCCATCGTTAATCTTTAAAAAAAGGAAGGTTAATAACTTTGCAAATATAAAAACCTGCTCAGAATTTATGTATAAAATTAATTTTTAAGGATCTTAAATTAGGATTTTATAGAACGTTCTAAGGTTTCACTGAAATGTTTTGAACTTTTGTCTCTTCAGAAGAACTTTCCATCTCAGAGTAAAACTTTAATTAGTTGCACGGGATTGGTTGTCTCCTAATCCATGTGAATTGAATTTGTAAGGTGTTGGTTGGAAGGTGTTTGACAATGGGACAAATGCTTAGTATTGTACGTCGAGATGCTTATTAAGTGCTCGGAGGATGTAGAATAAGGTGAGAGTTGAGTCTCTTTAGCTACCATAATATTCCTGAATTATCCTCCTTTTTTCTGCCAGAAGAGGCACATTGATGATGGAGTGTCTCTTGAAGTTGAAGTATTTAAATATTTACATATGTAATACCAACCCAACCACCACCTACTTTGACTCCTCGAGTGTACTTTACCATTTAGCCAACACACGCAGCCAGTTGCCAAAAAGAGAAAGGCATCATTTAGATCCTGACGCATTTGCTCAGTTTACAATTGACAATTTGGGTCTGTTCTTCACAACAGTCATTCTTCTGTTAGTTTAACGGTTGCAAGGAATTAAAACACAATGTCAGGTAGACGAGGCGAACAATTGCACATACACACATGTGTGTGTGTGTGTGTTAGCAAGTGGCTCCTGGTGAGAGCCATTCTTAATTATCTGTAATTAAGAGTAAGAGTAATGCACTGCGACATTATCAGGGTTCGGTTTTAAGGTTTAAAGCTTTTAATTGCTTTCTATTAAAATATATTAATATTAAATTAAATCTTCGGACACAATTTGGTTTCTTAAAGCCAATGACAGCCCAAAAATAGTGTATTCAGATTTCGGACCTACTTTTGACCATTCGAAATACGATATATACGAAATTATGCAGTATGCAATCTAATTCTTGTCGGACAATCTGTATTCTATCAATTATTTATTGTGAAACGATTCGAAATTTCAAAAAATAAATAATATACAAATCACTTTAAAAAAAATAATACTACATTAAATTTTCAAAATCAATCTTAGACACCTTTCGGGTGATAAATTCAAAATATTTTACTCCAATTCTTTGTAATCCGTATACTTCATGAAAGATTAAGTACATAATACGGGTTTTTTTAAAAATCGTAAATAACGAAATAATATAAATACATATTCAGTCTCTGATCTGTGTCTTTCGCTGATACACGGGCTGCTAGTTTAGGTTCAGACTTCAGACTAGAAAACACTTTTCTTCATATCTCGTCAATTAAAAAAGGAAGGCTTGTCATTCCTAAAGGCAAGAATAATATTATAATACGAGCAAGCGTGACAGTGTTGATACAGTTAAAGATTAGGCCGATTTCGCATCGTGTTATTACATATATTATATTATTGTCTGTAAATGTGGTTTCACTTTTATTCTTCACTTTGTGTTCACTACCTTCAGACGGAAAGCAAAAAAAAAAACATGTTGTTCATTTCATAAAATGAGAATACAAATTGTATATGAGTTATACCTGTGGGTTTCTGGTTCATAAATAAGATATTGGAAAGGGTTTTCAGTTGAAGTCAGATTATTAATTGATGTGGTGTGGAATTTCGCGGGAAAAGTTGGGGCAAAAGTTTGAGCAGTGCATGGAATGGTGAAATTGTCACATGAACACAAGGTCCTCATTCGAATTCTACACGAGTGAGCGTGTGCGAATTCAATTGGCATATGGACATGGACTAGTTTGAGGAAATTAAGTGTTCTAATACATATGTGGTGCAGAGGTGTGAGGCTGAGAAACTGAGATGAGATCCGCTAACTGTAATCCTGTATGAAAGAGAAGGTCAGTCTCTCTTCAGGCCGTTTAGTGCATTTTGAGACATTCGGTAAATAAGCTCGAGTCAGTCAATTCACGACTCACCGTCAGAAATCAGAAACGGTCAGTTTTGATGAAAGTTTACTCATATTCGCCCACTTGCTGAATCGCCCTTCTACAGTGGCGTCTTGGCTCGTCCCCTTTGAAAAATAACGTTAAAATTAAAATATACATTGTAAAGCTGTGAAAATTTGTCTTCGCAGACTGAAATTCATGAATATGTCTTGGTTAACTGTGAAATTCATGAATTTTTCTTCGTAGCTCAACCGTCTTGGTTGCTAAAATTCGAAATACCGATATTTGAACTAGCCAAGAAGCCTGATTAATCAATTAATTCGTCCATTAGACTAATGGATCTTAAAATTGAGTAAATTGAATTGGAATTGATCAGATTAATCGAAATTTCATATTAAAGGATTAATTGATTGTTTTCACTATTAATTTGACCGAAATAAAGTTGCAAGTTTAAGGCTAAGAAAATGCTTAAGGAATTATATTTTTACGAAATATAATTTTGAGGAAATTTAACTTGACAAAGTTCGGCCAGGTTTTGTTTATTGATGCTCCTTCTACTAAAACTACTGAATTATTGAACTAAAGTTAATTAATTGATCACTGAATCCTCAAATATACCAAAATATACTGAAATATTTATCAAATAGCTCCTCCAAAGAAAGGAATATTATAATTTAGTTGGCCAATGTCAAAACCTAAAAAAATTGTTGAAACTTCATGTGAATTTATTTTATTTGCAGTATATGGAACGTGTGGAGCTGATGGTGTATGCGAGGTTAGTCCCAGCCTTGAATTATTGCCACTTTATATTAACATAATATATTAGTATCTAGTAGATGTCAATTTTTGTCAAAAAGTCAACATGCCAAATATTCTACATAAGATCTAGCCTTACAATAAAAAAAAATGAATATTTGTATTCAATAAAATGACCATGAGCCATGAAGTAGGGCGAAGCATTAGACAATTTTTACCACTTTTTACTATTCTACAAAAGTGAAAACCTGTTTTCTATAGAATGCTCTACTGATTAATCGGATTAGACAAAGTGGTCAACTTGAGGAAGTGATATCAATTATTAATCTTTTAATCCGTTAATTTGTTAACCTTGGCCGCCTGAACTGAAGTTATGACTATACGACACTACAAACTACAATTGCGGTCTACCCAAGATCATGTTGAAGGAAGATGGGATGAAATTGGTGCATGGAAGGAATGTGTCAGTGTTCAGTGTTGTTGCTTGTGCAGCTTCCTACATTGTAGACTGGGCATGGGCATATGCCTCGAAGGAGATGTGACGAGCCAACAATAAGTTGGTCAGCACACGGGAGAGGCTTCTTATTCGGCTACTTCTTCACAGTCAAATTCAGGACAAATGGACTTGCCTCTTAAACTTAAAGCTACCTGTCCGTCCCTTTATTTTACAGTAGGCATTATGCATGCAGACCTCGTACAACACAATAACAAACCCACTCCTCGATCTGGATAGGCTCTTTTGTGATCTTGAGCCTCCAAAACCTACCTGTAATTGTTTTGATATCTATTTACAAATTGTATTTAAACCTTTCTGCTCTCTCAGCATTGACAATGGGTTCAAATTCAGGCATCTGGGAAGGAGGACTCTGTTCCAATTATAAGAACCATCCATGGCAGTGGACCTTAATAGGGAAGTTCTAATTATAATAATATTGTGCAGGTGGATCTGATTTCCTGTACCGTAGCGTCACCTGTATACACAATCCTGTTATATTTGTAAATAGAATATAAAGAGAACCCTTCAATGCTAGGAAGAAATCTTGGCTAAGTATAGTTTGTATGCACTTTTGCATGGATGAAGTATGTTCTCAGGCTAGGTAAAGTGACGTAGGGCAAGAGATGAATTAAGGATTTGGTTTTAAATTCCTTCCAAATTGGAGAGACAATGGGAGGGCTCTGGCGTTCATAGAGTGCTTGGGTAAGTATTTGAAAAACGTTAGGAATTTTTCTGAGGCTGATGATTAGGACCCTTTGGAACCTCTTTGGGAAGATTATCCATTTCCACGTTCCAGTCAGTCTCATCTTCACCGCAAAGATCCTCTCCCCGAGCTTAGGGAAATGGAGATTATAAGAATCATTTATTGCCTGATTATCACATCTCCATCACATCGGGAACAATACAGGAGAAATGGGTGTGGTGGGAATTTCACATAAGTGCAACCACGAGATATACCAGATATCTTTGAGCAAGATACGGCAGCTCCAGGTCGTATGCATTTTCAAAAATGACCATGTTCATAAAATCTCCTGCTTTCAAGTAATTGATCTCGGACGAAATATCGGTTTACTTTGGTTTTTATTAGATGAATATCAGTGAAGTTTTGTTTTTATTGGACGAATATCGGTTGATTTTGGTTTCTATCTTACGAATATCGGTTGATTTTGGTTATTATCGGATGAATATAAGTTGAGTTTGGTTTTTATCGGACGAATATCGGTTGAGTTTGTTTTTATTGGATGAATATCGGTTGATTTTGGTTTCTAACGAATATCGGTTGATTTTGGTGTTTATCGGATGAATATCAGTGGAGTTTGGTTTTTATCGGACGAATATCGTTTGAGTTTGGTTTTTATTGGATGAATATCGGTTGAGTTTGGTTTTTATCGGACGAATATCGGTGGAGTTTGGTTTTTATCGGATGAATATCGGTTGATTTTGGTTTCTATCTGACGAATATCGGTTGTGTTTGGTTTTTATCGGACGAATATCGGTTGAATTTAGATTTTATCAGACGAATATCAGTTGAATATGGTTTTTATCGGATGACTATCGGTGGAGTTTGGTATATATTGAGCAAATATCGGTTGAGTTTGGAGTTCCATCGGGCAAATATAGGTTGAGTTTTGTTTTTATCGGACGAATATCGGTTGAATACGGTTTTATCGTAAGAATATTGGTTGAGTTTGGTTTTATCGGAGATCAAACGTATATCAAATGAGTTTGATTAAGGGAATAACATATGTTAAAGTTGGTTTGATTTGATTTATGGATTAATTATCGACAAAATCTGAGTTGTGGACAAGAATTGCAATTGCCCGAAATATACTCTGATTTTGATTGCCTGATTGCCCTATCGTGTTGCCAGGCCAGGGTTACTATATTTTGATTCACTTAAGCCTCACCACCCAACCAAAATTAATTCCAACAAATATTCGACAGATTTCGTGAATGATGATGCTTCCATAAGAACCTCCCGGTCTAAAAAGAGGAGTATTATTGCTGTGATGAAAAACTGTTGTAAGTTGTTAGTGGAAATGGAGAAGCTGAGAAGGTGTCCTTTTGGTCTATGTACTGTACATATGCAGTTTGCCTTGGAACTTCAAGGACCCTGCTGCACTTGATTCTTCATAAAACTTTCAATTCAATTACTTACAATACAACTCAATGGTTTCTACTTACTGAACTGACTGACTTGACCATAGGAGTGAACGGGATGTGGGCCAACCAAGTTGGCTTCCCATTTTTCTATTTTAGGAGCACCTTTTACAACACAGATTGTACTTCCTGTTCTGATTCATGCAATGCATGTCCTACATGCACTGAGTCGTGGGTGTTGTTATAGGGATGAACGGAGTGTGTTAGCTAACTGATTGAAGACTCGAGGAGAGAGAGCCTAATCAAATAGTAATCATAGTGGACAGATCAGACAAGTAATTATTATTCTCCCCCAAAAACCTTCGGAGTCCCAATCCTTCCTCACTTCAGCCTGTAATTATTTGCATGAAATACTTGCTCCAAAGAGTCCATGCTCCATTCATATGAGCTGCTGCGGCGGCACTTGTTCCCTATTTAAGCATTCGGCCTTCTCGTCTTATCTCTCAATTTAATTGGGCCCCACGAGAAGACAAAAGTCTCAAACTCGTCTCATTGTATTTCAAAGCCAAGTTTCAACTACTCCCAAATTCTTATTCAAATATCAGCGCATGTCACTCGTGGAATGAGACTGTCACTTATTAACAGGGTTTGATTATAGGAATTTAGGTTATAAAACTCTGTCCGTTTTTCCCATTTCATGGGCAATGTTTCGGGTTTAAGGTTATTCAAAGCAAAACACAAATCTTGAATATGGATTAAATTAAATTTAAATTGAATTAATATCAACTAGTTACTATTTCATGGTTTAGGTCCACTTAAATTAAAATGAAATCAAAGTTTAATTAAATTAACTTATAATTAAACTAATTTTAATTAATTAGTAAGTGAATAATTATATAAGAGGGAAAATAATAATTTTAAGTAAATTGATTTTATATTAACATTGACACTGGTTTCAAATGTATCCCATTTGGGGTTAATTAAATATTAATTAAAATTCATTAATAAAAATAAAAATATTGTATTTAATTTTAGTTTTCTATTAAATATATATTTTTATAAAATTCAAATCAACGATTTAATTTGTCATAATAAGTAGATTAAATTCAATTTTAAATGAATTCGATTTTAAATTAAACTAATGATTTAATAATTAATACAATGTAAGATGAAAATCTATTGATTTTAGAGAAATTTAATTATGAATTTTGTATTATTATTTAATTAGCCCCAAATAGGCACCTTCACACAAAACAGTATCATTAGTTTAAGATCTGAAGCTAGGGATACCTTGATATCTCCTAACTACTTCATATTCTAGATTTTTTTGCTCTCAAGTTTGAAATTTGGAGAACTCGGTCACAAGCACGTTGATCGTGCTAAATTTAAAATACGAATAAACCCAAATAAAGCTGAAAGCCTAGCCTTGCCCATGACGCCGTCACGAAAGTCTGAACTGAGTTCTCCATGCAATTTCAACTGGCGTCATGGAGTGAGCTGACCAGAAAGCTAAAGCACGTCAATTTTTTTTGCTCAATAAAACAAAAGAAAATTTAAAACAGGATTTGATATTCCAGTTCTGCAGCATATGAGGATCGCAAGGGCAAATTTTATTTATATATGTAAATTCAGTGAATCGGCAATGAAGGGCAGGTGTTGATGGATGAAGGGAAGCAATTTGGTTTGATTCCAAGCAGAATCTTATTAAATTATATCGTATTTATGCAATTATGAAGGTTTCGCCTATTTTGATCTATAAAGTACTCAAATCCCTGATTCAATTTCCTTTCAAATTTTATTATGATTCCTTTCCTGATCGATTATGATGAAAAGGTTTGGATCAGGCCCGGTGATAAAAATCCGGTACATATTGGGGCTTGGCAATAGATTGGACGATACTATTATTCTTTGAGATAACCAGGAACTCGGTTATTGTGCTGTCTTGAGTTTTGAGATCTTGACGAGGAATGCCACGATGATGGTGTGATATAGTATAGAATATACAAGTAGGAAGGTGTGTAGTTCTACATAAAGGACGCGTAGAAGTGCCTAATTCGAAAATAGGTTTTATATTCCCACAAGTACTTTTGACTTGTCTGCACTTTGGTATGCATTATTTTATGACGTTAGTGGGCTGGGCTGGGATTGGCAGAATATAATGAGTTGGAATGGAAGGATTACATATTTCCTCTCGTAAAGTGTCATCCTAAGTTCCTGAGTATAAAAATCCCGTTGGAAAACCACTTGGAAAATTGCATTATGGCTAAAAGAAAAAAAAACCATTGAGGAGGCGAGAGGTGGAAAGAGATAGGCTTGAATTCGATATGGCAAAAGTTCTATTATTTTAGAATCATCATGTTGACCTTTTGCCTGAGGGAAATTGACCCCCTTCTGCCCAGTTGACTGCCTCGTCGAGTGGACAGCAAGGCGGAAAACGGAATTCAAGATTGTATGTGCTGAAGCTCAGTTGCTACTCAGACCAGCAAATTCTCGTCGCCTCGAGTCGAGTCATCCAAAGATTCATTTCCTCCTGTTGATTGGAGGAACCTTTTGATTTTAGGTGATATAAAATCACGGTTTAGGATTTAAAATTGGTTTAAATTGTTTGGAAAGAGATTTTGGAAAATTAAAAGGTTTTGCGATTATTTGGAAGGAGATTTTGAAATTTTTAAAGGGTTAGGAATAGTAAAAAATTCCTTAAAATTGTTCAGAAAGAAATCTTTCAGATTTTTAGTACCAAAAACATTTTAAAGTTTGTTGAGTCTTAAAAAATGATTACAATTGCTTGTACTGAGCTTTCGAAATTTTTAAAATTCACATTTTTGTTCTAAGAATTGGTTTGCAGCGTTATTTATTTTTAATTTGATGTATTTTGACTTTCTTCAACACGTACAATTGTATTTCTAGTGTAACATGGATTTCGATTTTAAAAATGCAAAAGATAACTAATCTTAGTCAATTTTCTAAAAGGTTGCCCGGTTTGATCTCTGATTTGTTAAACAGTTCTCACTTTAGGCTTTTATCAACGTTTTGGTCATAAAGTACTTTTAAGTAGACTTAGACTTTGTCGAATTTTATTTTAAAATTCTATTTAAATCCGCTAATTTCCCCAGAAATTAAATCTTTAACTATATCAGGGTCACTTCGGTTCTCATATTTTCGTCATGTCGTTAGGTATTTAATTTCGGATTTTTCACTAAAAAATGTTTATAAAGTAATTTATCAAATAATAGAAATCAAGTCGACTTGCTTTTGAAGAATATAAAAATTGAACATAAGCAGCATCAATTTATACACAAAATATATGCAAAATGACAGCAAATAGTTTTCACACTTTAGGATCATGAAATTCTAAAAGGGTACCTACAAAAAATGTTTTAAAAATTAAATTACTATTACTGTCCCGTGAATATTTTAAAATCGCCTAAAAACTTGGACCAAACCTTGTTCATCCTATACACTAAGAGGAAGGGCATTATGATGAAGCATTTGACCGAATTTTCTACTTTGCACAAAGAAACTAAATAATAAATATGAGTTGAAAACGAGTTGTGAGACGAGACCAGGTTCTTGATACATCGACATGACGATTAAAGTCTGTCCTAATGATACGTACACACAACGAGAAGAGAAACGACTCATCTCAATGAAATCGTAGCTACTGGCAAACACCTATGCTCTACCACCAAACATTAAAACATTGAAACCTTGTTAGTGGATTCAACCTTTTTGTTTTAAACGAAGAATTTTAACATTTAAATTCAATAGGTTTTCGGCTTTTAGTATTACGAATGAATCTGGTGCTGTAGAGCACGTAGTATGTGATCGTATACCTGAAGATTCCTCAACAATTGAAATTCTTGTCTGGTTTTTCAGAGATCAGAGAGCTCGTTCAGTTCTCAAAATGATAGTAAGTACAGTGCACCTGACTTTTAGATATTATTATGAGAAAGGAACTGAGCTATGCAGGTGTGGCATTATGAGGCTCAAGTGTGCACTTCTTTTATCTGAGCAAAAGGGTATAATTAACGTTTACACAGATTCCATCTCCATGTATACGCCTAATTGAAACCAAAAATAGGCAGTTATTCTCGGCCACTGTTCACTTCCTATCTTGGAAGGAATTCAACGCAAAATTAGGTAGATATCATCAGGAATTCTGGTAATTTAATGAGTGAGTACATGTTTTTCTCCTTGGCTCGAGCTTAATATTTAATCATTGCGGATGTGTATTTCCAAATTTTAGAAATTTGGCATTTTCTGCATAAGTATTATGCACAACTTCCACAGAAAACGAAAATATTTTCAGGATGGCTTATTTAGACTATTCAAATTATATAATCTACAGGGTTCAAACGGTACAATCTAATCTATCATTTTTGAAACAATAATGTACGCACCCAGTAAATGAAAATGGATTGATTTGTAATTATGGCCAACTTTTTGAAAATTGGTAATGTCAGTATTTTAACAATTTACTTTGTTTAGTGTTATTGATTTTTAATTTAATGAAATAACTTAATTTCATAATAATTAAATAATTACATTTACATATTCTCATAAAAAAATTTGTATTCGTGTTCAAAAATCTTCAAAATGATCCTCAACCTCAATCCGGTCATTTGAAAAAGAATTAGAAGTGCTTATATTTTTAATGCAACACTATTTTAAGATTATCAGTTTACCGGTGGTTACATCTACCGACACTTCAATGTATTTTAATAAAAATTACAATAAACATGTCCGCCCTGTATATTTATATTGTGCATATATGCTACACTTGGGTTACATTAATATTTCCAAATTCGTCACCTGGATGCAAATACTGGTAAACTAGCTTAGAGCAACCCTGCAGTGTCCCAATTCCCAATTAAGAATTCCAACATTTTCGCATAAATTTCAATTCCGGAAATTAAGAGATTCATGCTTGGAGGAGTATAGCTAACTTGAACGAACCAAAAAGTGTGCCTGGTTATCTAGGTGCAGCTCTTGATTACTAGCCCACACTCAAATATATGCGCATACATAACAAGTGTTGTGTCCAACGGAATATTAATTGTGTTGAGTAATTCTTGAGCCGGCTGGTGATTATAACAGCGATGGTAATGAGTGGAAAGAGTGAGACGAGGGATATGGGAAGTCTAAAAATATTATGAGTAGTGTTTAGGAAGAAGAAGGGAAAAGTGCATTTGAGCCCGAGTGTGACCATTGCATTTTCTGATTACTCAAAATAATGAGTTAAATGTTAGTTGAGGCGTTAAGACATATTTCCTCACTGCAGCACACCAGTTAATGGCTCAAAAAAGTGAAATATGGAAATGATGATTATGATCTAATGCAATAAAGGGAGGCTATTATGTGAGCCTCTATTGCGGTCTGTTCCTTGACGATGAGTGACTTGAGTGCAGGCATGCAGATACCATACGAACCGACGCTTATGCAACACACACAACAAGGTGTGAATGCCCACCACGTACAAATCTCTAATCTCTTCGATATAATACATAAACACTGTATCTGCTGAGCCAGTTTGGAATATTAGTAGAAATTGTAAAGGAAATCATAAGTTCTGTTTTGTTGATGTGATGACTCTTGGACACACGTAACATGCAAAAAAATACAAGTTTTGGGACCTCATAGCGGTTTTAGTAGGCATGAGGGTTGTTTCAAATGTTTTGTGTCTTCTTATTCCGTCGAATCAATGATATTTTTGGATTTTGAATTTGACGCTGTTCACATGCATGTTGGAGCATAGGAAAAGTTTGAACCGCTCGATGAGGACGACCAGTTGACTCTAGACTAGAAAATTGTGGTGTTTGACATTTTAGAAAATTGAAATTTTAAAGAATTTTAATTGAAGCATTTAAACATCCACTATAGCTTAGCGAAGCGTTGTATGCACTAAAATCAATAAAATATTGCATAAAATATTATGCAAAATACGGCTTTAATATAAAAATACGCCTAAATTTCGACGAAGTAAATGTTAAAATCCAGCTAGTCAATTGTAAAAAAAATGCATTTATCGAAACATAGAAAAATAAAATCAAGCCGGAAATTTTACGAAGTTCCGAAACAATTTATGTTGTCAAGAACTTGTAAAAATTTTCGATTTTTTTTGGAATAAAAGCCAATACGAGTAGAATAGAAAAACATATATCTTCAAAAAGTTTCCAAACGTGCACTAGAAATGCAAAAATATGTTCAAAAACTTCAAAATATGTGTCAACATTACAAAAACGTCAAAATTTCCCTTGAAACATTAAAATATGAAAAAAATATGCTGTCTTTTATATAGCCGTTTTGAATCGTCAATCTTTTTTTTTTAATTTCAACAGCGAGATCCAAAAAAACAATGGCTTTCTAGTTAATTAGTTGTTTGAAAATACGCCTGGAAAAAAAGAATTTAATAAATTATGCATTTCTAAATTACTAAACTTAATTTTAATAGTTTCTTAATTTAGATTGTCAGAAATTTAACAAAATGTCGAAGGCTTTTGTTACAATCCTCATATACTTAAATATTTATGATATTAATATGTAATTGTAATTTCGTAGTTCCGTGCGTCTTACTTCATGTATCAGTGATCAGTGGTTAATTAATGCTTGCCTGACTGAGCCGCTCTATTCCAATGCTCGAGTAATTCATGGTGGTTATGTGTTCGATTAGGAGTCAAAAAATCATGACGTGAGGTAAATTGGCATAAATAAAGTGTTTATCTCGTAATAGGTTAAACCACTGCAGAGATCAGAGAACCTTCCGTCCGCTCAACAAAGAATTTGCTGTAGTGTTTACCATACCCAGAATCGTTATTAGACCAGGCCAAACCCATCAGTCTCACATGTATGGAACTCCTTACCGTCCATTGTTGTGGTTAATTTTTGTATGAACTCTCTGATGATTGTATAGAAATTACATGACAAAGTAGTAACCTTAGAACCCATAACCCTATTCTCTGTCACACTTTTTTGTCTGACTGTGTGAATTGAATGAAATTCACCCGAAGTCACTAATGAGCACAGAGATTAGCAAGCGGATTTTGTGAGAGTCGAGCCAGGCCCTATATTTCAACTTTCAACAACAATTCAAACACACATTAGTATTAGCAGAACCACTACGTAACACACAAGTCAAGTCAGACGTCGGTCGTGTGTAGTAATGTCCAATTAACTGCATTCCCAAACTCGTAAATCATATTTTGCCGACTAAAAATGCTGTCCTTGTTGGTTGCTAATATTTCAACATTCTTTTTTTTTTCAAGTTATCCATGCAATACTAATATCAAGACGGGAGACCCTGTCATGTCAAGTAGTTGATCTTTTGTTTCAATAAATTTAATGTATACCAAATTGTGTAATATATTATGTTGCTTAGGGCGAAATCCCAGATCTTCATTATCGAAGGGCTTGTATGTATTAGAATCAGTCCGAATGTGCACTAAAAATATGAACCAAAAATGCCAATATAAAAGCTTAAAATGTGGAGATGAAATGGTTTGTGTGCTAAAAATGCGCATATAAAATTCAAAGAGGTAATGGTTCGAATAAAATGCATACAGATATAAAAATTTGAGATCAAAAGATAAATACATCAAGTCAAACTCAAACCGGTAAATTTTTGATTTTCTAAAACAAGATATTGTAAAAAAATATAAAAAAGCCTTAGAATTTTTGAATACCTCTTGTATTGTCAAACTTTTCAGCGAAAGTTCAAGAATATGCTAGAAAGAAACTAAATATGCATTAGAACTAACTATAATAGTATACTTTTAAGAATTAAAAAATACATTGCAAAATGGAAATATAAATAAATTTGAAAATAGGCAAAAATATGCACCATAAATTTTGATTTTTGAAACTAAACTGTTTGAACAGGGGGTATTTTTACAGGAGTTCGAATTTAAACCACATAATTTAAACCACATTTTTTAAATCGGCGATTTAAATTAAGTAAAAGAATTTAAACCAATAATTTGCATCACCGGGATTTAATCAGCGATTTAAATCACCGAGTTTAAACGAAATATTTGAATCACCGTATTGAAATCAGTGAACTAATCACCCGATTTTCATCAGTAATATAAAATCACC
>JAQFYU010001579.1:0-14343 GCA_034694905.1 Ceratophysella granulata
CGCTATGGTTCTTGCCTGGGTTCAGTCATCCAGTGCAATATAAAGTTGAATAAATACAGGTTGCCAGTTGCCATGAGTGCCTGAGCCCGAGTCCCAGCATGTGATGCGTGTTGACAATAAACAAAGTTGAAATGGAGCGAGCGTAAGGACTTCAGATAAGCCCATGCACTTTGCATAGGTGACAAGGGTTGACCCTGAGGTCGGGATGGCCCTTGACCTTCTCACTAACTTGTCCTATGAATTGTTGGGAGAGTCAATTAGACTGTTCATGGATTAACTACTAACACGCTCCGATCGGGTTCATGCACCACTACTCAATTACAGAACTTCACTTTCCGTGTTGGTTGAGCTCAGCAAGGTTAGGCTTTTATTGATTCTCTTTAGGCACAGGGAATTTAGGTTCAAGAACTGGTTGTTAGGTAGAAGGAAAGGAGCTTGACTTCCCAGGGTCTCCGGATCCAGAGACCCTGGACTTGAGTGTTGGAGCTGGTATCCACTGTTCCATCCTGTTGTTGACAGATTTCTTCTGAGCTCTCGAGGGCCTGGTCCAGACCTCCTTATATAGGAAGTCTTAGTCCCACCATCGAGTTACGTAGTCCTAATTGCGTCTTTCTCCTCTTCACCTGTTGATTCGCGATCTTATTCTCCTTGTCTTGGATGTGGTATTTTGCATGTTGTGCTGACTCCTCAGCTTCCCATGGGCTTGTACTTGCTGGCCGTCACGCTTCCCATTCCACTCATGATGCTGATTGTTGGCTCATGAGTTCCACTCATGACACCTACCCCCCTGGGGAACGATTGGGGACCGAAGGGCTCCAATCTGGCCGACCGCTGGTTGTTCCTGGGTGGTCAAGCGGGTAAGGAGAATGGGGGGAAGGAGTGGGAGCCAGACAAAAGGAGAATGCTTTCATTATTGCTGACAGCTCTTAAATTTTCTAAACATTTTGTCATCATATTTTTTGATTTTTACGCGATAAAAAGGAAAATAGTTCACAATCTAATTAAGGCCTGTAGAAACGAATTACTTCAAACCCTACAATCTGATACCATACATTCGTTGCTTAATAATATAGTTAAAACTGAAATTGTTACACTAAATTGAAACTGTTTTCTATAGATGATAAACCGCCTTTGGAAAGGCTAGAAGACCTAATGAACTAACTAGTTTGTGCTTAACTAACTACTGATAATGTTAGCAACTAAATTTTACTTATTTTACTCATTAGCACGTATTTGCCTTGTCTCATCGTCAAACATCATTTTAACATACACTCGAATTCTGGTTTAAATTTTAGGTTTACGATAACATTAGTGTAATATCACTCGTGTTCTGCATTCAAATAAGATAGGATATATAGATGAAGAAATAAAAATCGGGTTTGTTAATTAAAGCCGAGCTTCAGATTTCACTCCGCTTGATGAGGATTCGAGCTTGGGATCAACAAAAAGTTAATTAGTATTCATAAAACTAACTTATGGCTAGATATAGCTAAATTGAAGTGGAACGGTCCCGCACGGGTTTTTGCCCGTGTGCCCGGGATCCGCCCACGCACCTTGCTGAGACCTTCATACGACGTGAAGGGGCAGAAGTCGTGGGTCGGCCTTGGGGCCGAGTCATGGCGTACAGAACTGCCCCCCCCCAAGTCGTGGGTCCGCAGGTCAAGTGTAAAAGTTAAGGGCTATCAAAGCCTCCATTGACATTTTAATATGCGCTGCTTATTGCCGTTAATTTGAATTTTATAATGGTGAACCAGAGCTAGGTGCAGGCGCGGCGACTTTGATCGGGCGTAGTTAGTAAAAATTACGCATTGCGAGTGTTCGCGCTGTGACAAATAAAAGTGGAGATGCACCAGTTGGCATGACTACCAAAAAGTGGACTTGGATTTTACCTAAGTGAGTCGGAAGATTCTAGGGTCTTCTGACTTGCGTCATCCCACTCTGCCGATCCTGTATTGTCATAATCGATTGTATGTGAAGTTCTCCTTCACATTGGCGCCCAAACGACGTGGTGCACGGTCGTTGTATCGTGAGAGGACCGCCAGTTGCTGTGCCGATAGGAGCCCTCAGGTTTTAAACGATCTAAGATGGGCAATTTAGCAACTCGGCTTGATACAGTACGCATTCTAGCTTAAATTTGGGCGACTTGGCAACATGTGTCAGAAGTGGATTGTGGTAACTGGCAGAGGCGTGTGTTGGGAGCACCTCTGGCTAAAAGGAAATGTCGTTAAAGATGTTCTGGCCCGGCATGCAATTATAGGGGAGGATTTGTTAAACAGAACTGAGTTCTGTTAGCATATTGAGCTTAAGTTTCAAAAAGGGTCTGGGTTCAGACCTTTCCTTATCTTTCCCAAAAAAAACTTTTTCTCGTACCATGAAGGAATGTAGCTATTTTGGTGAGAGTGAGGCTAGGTCCGCTTTCCCGTTAAGCTTTAGGATAGGCATGTAAGCTCATGTCGGGCCTATATGGCCCTAGATTTTCGGGTACTCATGGAAGTTAGGTCTGTATGTATTCGCCAAGAAAAAAGGACAAAACCCAAAATTGTTTCGAGAGGCAAGCTAGCAGCAATCAAGCGACACTGAACATCACTCTGCGATTTCTGGACTTCGTATGTGCGTTATTTGGAGCCAGCCTGCATTGAGCCGCTTTTGTCACTGTTCCGCCAATTACGCCATGAAGAAGGTGAGTAAAAAATATCGAATTACAAAAAAAATATGGCGATTAAGTGAGGTTGGAGAAGGATGGCGCAAGGGTACCCAAAATAAGAAATGTAGAACCTGGGGTTGTTACCGCTGACGCCGCGAAATAATGTGTATATATTTCTAAATTGGTTAATGCAACTGCAGTTTTTATAAAAGATTAATATGTTAAGGATTGAATGTATAACAAATATAGTAAAGCATGATACATGTGCTGTGCTTCCTGAATATATATAAACGATGGGTGGAGTAATACAAGTTCATTTGTATTAAAACGGTAAAAATGAATTTTGGCTTTACCGTGTAACATCATACGTCATACATACTGTTTTCAAAGTAGTGTGTCTGTCACGGTTTATTTCAGTGTTCTTGGAAATTTGGAATAAGTATAACGTTAAAGACTCAATGTTCAAAAATTGCAATTATTAAATTCGGATTCAGAACTTAAACTCACACGGAATTTATGTTGCACACGCAGTTTCACCGTTGTTAATTCTAATATAATTCAGCTCGGCGTTGTAAGTATAACGCCCAGCGCGTAAAGCAGAATGCCGGATCTGTTTAATTAAACTGGAAAATTGAGAAACAATAACATAATCTTTCCTTATATCTGACATCTGCACGTTCGGACTATGATGCTTGTGACGGGTGAAGTGCTCAGCGGTCCAGAACATAGCTAGATGAAAACTAAGAATCCCTTTTTCTCAAACCCAAAAACAGAACGCTTGGGAATCCTCATAATATTTACGATGAAGTCATTCTGAACACCGAAATATCTACAACGGATTTATAGAGACCTGTACTTTAAGAGCTACATTAATTGTGTTTTGAATTGCGGAATGCTAACAGGGTAGCTTTCAACTCTGTATTTAAGTGGATATTGAATTTCAAATTTTGTAGCGTTGAAGTTAACTTTTTAAAACACTAGCAGTTTCATTTCCCTTACTTTGATTTAAATTTATCCGACAAAGCGCTGAGCATTCTAATCTTATTCGTAAAACGGAATGTCAGATTGTCTCTACTGTTTTAATGCCTCGCTCCTCGTTACCTGCGACCTAGAGTACGCGCAATTTGAGATTTATGTGAAACAGTGGAGCCATACTGGGTCAGAATTCGATTTTGGTTTCCAGAGCCCCATTCCTACCAATGCCTCGATATTTTCCTATTTGAAAGTTGACCATAAGACGTTTGCGCAAAGCGCGGAAAAAAATTTGGAAGCTAAAGGTGTTTTTTAGCTTTCGACGCTGCGAGATCCCACAGTACAACGGGATTGAAATAGAACGCCTAATAGAACTCAATTTATCTGGTATGAAAAATTAAATTTTTTGAAGCCTCCCTTTGGAGCGCTTTTAAATTTCTTTAATTAGGCATTTATGAAATAATTCGCTACACCTTTAGCATTAGAAGTAGTGTCAGGCTTAAAAATGGGAACCACTGACAAACTTCGGGCTATGCGGTTCTTGATTCAGGCATTTGGAAGGAAAAAGAACATTCCCGAGCGATTGACGTCGCTTGGACTTCGATGTGATTTGTTTAGTCGCGCAATATTACCCTGCTTTCTTCCGGATTGAACGCAACATAGTGAATATAGTAGTTCTGCCCGTAGCATTCACGATTTGTTTCTGCGCCGTGTTGCACTTATATTTGAATGATTAGTATATTAAACAGTGTGAATTTCCATATTAATTGTAAATAATTACGCTTTACTCTCAGGTTCAAAGTGTAGTGCAACACTGCTATTTTTTTTAATTTGGAAGCTCAAATCCTTAATTTGTGTTCCATCGGAAGTTAAACCAAAACGGGTTACCGGAAACGCTAAAAACCTGGATATCTGGGACATATATTTCAAAACCAGCAGTCCAGAGTATCTGTGTTAAGGTCGGTATTGAGCTTGAAAATATGTGATTAGTTGGAATGGGCATTCGTATCACGATCTGAATTTAATTGCGGTATTGTAATTGGTATGATTGATTGCATTACCAAATGCTTATTCCAAGACCTCCGTTCCTGCAGGAGCTGATGAATGGCGCGCTAGCACGACTTTTGCCTATTGTTGTAGCCGATCTAACTATCACTGATAAAAAATTCTTGTGACCGCCACTACTGACTTTGAGTTCGCACCTTCTGCCGTCCTGTCGCTACGGGTTAAACTTTAAACGGTTGGTTCTAGGCGTACTGCAGGCGAGGCTGCCTTAATCCTTTTTCTTACCATTATTAGAATAGTGAAATTGTTGACAGCGGCATAATTATGCAAGCTTGGTGATCCAAATTTAGTTGGCTTAGTTGGGGTCTTAATAACTCGAAACGTAAAAAAAAGCCAATGCATCTGGCGCAAAGTATTAACTTTGCTTTCCAAATCGCTTTATGTATGATAATTTATTTAATCTAGGTTTTAATCGTCGCCTAACCCAAGTGTTCTATGGAGGATTGACACAAAACGAACAAAATAAATGATGGAAGAAGATTTTGCGCTTTACAGAATTCGAACCTGAAATGAAGTTGTTAAAGAGATCGAAAGGAATTCGTAATTTTGCGTGATGGTGTGCATGGAATCAAATAGGAATGATAAACTCAACTTTCTAAGTACAGTTTTCTTGGTCGCGGCGTGAAATACAGGGTTACAGTGTTACCTTTTAGCAGCTTTGCGGGAATCAGAACTTCGACTTCGTAAGTTTTAATTGTTTGAAGGTCGTGGGAAAGAGGCCGTGCTTGCTGTCGTAGGTGGGGTCACCGATGGGTCAGGTCGAATTTTGGATATGATTATCTCTGGCGTTTCAGTTTCTAGTCCAGGTTGGACAATAATATCAAATCTCAGGAATGCTCCGGGGTCTGAATCCTAACGACGCTGAGAACGACAATTAAGCATGATCACAGTAGTAGATGAAGTTTAACAATATACAATGGCGGCGACTGTACCAGACTACAAACGACCTAGTACAAGACCAGGTACTTAAAATGTAAAAGCGAATTGTGACTCTAGATAAAATTTGAAGTTTCTAAAAGAAAATGTGTTAGCTGAAGAAATTAATCAGAAAGTGCCAGAATGCTACTGCTTACTGGTACCGAGACAATGGTAATAATTAGCCCTTGTTTTACTCCATGTATGATAGGTCTGTACACGGCCAGGTCGGGTGGTGCAACCTGTTGATCGGTTGCAGCTGGATGGGCTTCCAGCTAGTTCTGATGAATTGGACGTTGTTGGGCCGTCCGTGGTGCCCACTGCGTCGAGTCGTCGGGATGGCGCTGCACAGTGTGTTAGAATGCCACTCAATCCGACCCTTGCCTGAGTTCGCTTTTCTGCTCAAATTCTCCCGACCTTCAAGCGGTGGGTTGTGTGTGCTCGGGCCCTTCATCAACTACGCCATTGAGCATTCCAACAAGCTTGTGGTTACGGTTTTGGTTACGCTTGTTGTTAGACTTGTGGTTACGCTTGTTACTACGCTTGTGGTTACACTTGTGGCTACGCTTGTGGTTCCGCTTGTGGTTACGCATGTGGTTACGCTTTTGGTTACGCTTGTGGTTACGCTTGTGGCTACGCTTTTGGTTACGTTTGTTACGCTTTTGGTTTCACTTGTGGTTACGCTTGTGGCTACGCTTGTGGTTACACTTGTGGTTACACTTGTGGCTACGCTTGAGGTTACGCTTGTGGCTACGCTTGCAGTTATGCTTGTGGCTACACTTGTGGTTACACTTGTGGCTACGCTTGGAGATACGCTTGTGGCTACGCTTGTGGTTACGCTTGTGGCTACGTTTTTGGTTACGCTTGTGGTTACGCTTGTGGTTAAGCTTGTGGTTACACTTGTGGTTACGCATGTGGTTACGCTTTTGGTTAAGCTCGTTACCCTTGTGGTTACGCTTGTGGCTACGCTTTTGGTTACGCTTGTTACGCTTTTGGTTTCACTTGTGGTTACGCTTGTGGCTACGCTTGTGGTTACACTTGTGGTTACACTTGTGGCTACGTTTGAGGTTACGCTTGTGGTTACGCTTGCAGCTTTGCTTGTGGCTACACTTGTGGTTACACTTGTGGCTACGCTTGGGGTTACGCTTGTGGTTACGCTTGCAGTTACGCTTGTGGCTACGTTTTTGGTTACGCTTGTGGTTACGCTGTGTATAAAGTGCGTACGGTACTCGAAACCGCATACCGACCGACGAAGGAACGAACAAACGTAGCTCGTGGCATGCTAGGCTGAACCACGTGTACTTTGGAGAATAATGTCGATTAATTAAACTATGAGTTATACACAATATTCAACACTTATCACTAATTCGCAAGTTGAAAATCTATACCCAAATGTATGACCTTTCATACTAACGCACTTTGGGTGCGTGAAACTGGAAAGTGCGACCTAGACATGCAATTAAAAAATTGTAATTTTTGACAACCCTTCCGTAAGCGGCAATGCAAATATTGTCTTCGTAAATTGCCTTTTAAGTAAAATAACCCGAAAATTGAAAATGCTTGTTGTCAGAAGTTAGAAAAATGTCACCTGAACCATTTCTGACTGCTTTTATGAGGTGTCGATTGCTAATGAGACCTAAACATGTAATTAAAAAATTGTCATTTTTGGCAACCCTTCCGTAAGCGGCAATGCAAATATTGTTTTTGTATATTGCATTTTTTAAGTAAAAAACCCGAAAATTTAAAATGCTTGTTGGTAGAAGTTAGAAATATGTTAGGTGAACCATTTCTGACTGCTTTTATGAGGTGTCAATTGCTAATTAGACCTAGAGATTGAATTACAATCTTACCAATTGTAGTGTGTCCTGCTGCTGTTAGTTGCTGGAGATGAATTGAGCGAGAAGGGAGAAAGAGACGTGGTTTTCGCTCATAAGCGATTTCACACGATTGTGCGTGGTGTGTGAAGACAAGGAACTATTGTCTGTTCAGCATACACCATCACTTCACAGACTACCCGCTCACAGTTGTGGGTTTTTGTTTCTGAGCTCTGTCTTGCCGCCAAGAATAGCGAACAAAAACAGGTTCTTGGGAGTTCGTAAAAATGATCATTCTAACACACTGTGCACTGGCCGCCCTGCTCGGCGGTTGCCCCGAGCAACCACACGTCCGCACCTGCTGGAGATGGCCCGAATGGGCGGTGGGTTGGAAAAGCTTCCGGGTGGGCTCAAGGTCGGAAACCCCAGTGACAGGCCGTTGGAATGGGCTCCGACGTTCGACGTGTCTCTGCCTACCGCGGAATTGGAGAACGAGTTCACCTTACTCGCATTGGCGGATCATTACGGTCAGTTGGCGAGTGTGGCCTCTGCTGGAGTATTTGTTCTCAACTTGCCCGAAGCTTTTCGTGACAGTCCGCGGTGGCGGATTTGGATGCCAGTCCGATGGGTGAACCTCATCACAACCAGTTCGTGGAGCTGGAAGTTGCAGGATGCTTCGCTCTGCGTCATTCTCCCAGTGGGAGATTCACTACTCCCACTCTGGCATCTTTGGGTCCTCCGGATCGGTAAGTTTCCTAGTGCTTATAGAATGGGAACTGGGCGATATGGGATAGAGCCAGTCGACATGGTAGGACTAATGTTGTATTAAACGTCTTTGCGCAGTGTTGTTTTGACCGACCTAACTCCGGCGGGAATATCCTCTGCTATCCGTGCGGCCCCAGCACAACCAGGGTTGTGCAATTACCGGTCTGAAGAGACCGACTTCACGACTGACATGCTCGGCTCCGGCTCTCGGATGATTAGTGGACTAAACTATGTCCATGAAAATCTTCCTCCTGTCAATCCACACTGGTTTACTGCTGATGGGATTTGTAGTCCTGACATTCTGGCTACCTTTGGGCCTCACTCGACAGGTATGTAGACCGTGATTCGTTGACCTGATTAGTGAAGATGATTGCCTAAAATAAAAGAAAAAAGGTGAATTAAAAAATATTGTTGTAATACTAGGGATGCATTTCGAAGACTATGGTTTGTCGAGCTACGGGATTATTTTTGAAGGATAGATTAAACTGTTCATCTGTATTCGTCCTGACCCAGCCAACTTAAATCGCTATCTACAACTGGTAAACAGTGTGATGGCGCTGTCTGGACACGCCCCCTGTCCAAGATTACACGCCGGGCGTCAGCTCTTCTTTATGCCGGAATTCCTGCATGCCAATGGCATCTTATTTACTGTGGTAAGACAGCTAATTCGTTCACTGCACTGCTAAGTTAAATCCTATGAGGTGTTTGACTCGCCGTGTAATGAATAATATGCGAAATTTTTGATTTTAGGCTCTTGTGCGCCCTGAGCAAGCTATCATCACTCGACCCCACACTCCTCATGAGGTGGTGTCGTTGTCTAGAGTGGGTTCGAGCTCCGGTCGTGTCTGTTTACACAGTATAAACTTCTGCGGGTCTACGCGTTCTGCCACCCGCGCCGTGGACTTCCTGGATCGGAATCTACAATGTAAATGCCGACTAAAGTAAGTTTTTTTTTTGAAGAGATATAAGGAATTCCAGGATAAGGACGTCCCTAGTCTGACCTGATATTCATATGGGTGTTTGTATTTGTTTGATTTGATAGACATACGCCTGGACCAGATCCTGGATTTACGCGTGTGATGCTGGCTGAAGCGCAGTCGCGGTGTACTGCTCAATTGACGGCGCAACGACGGCGCCTAGCCCCTTACTAAGTATCCAGGATTGCAGCACAACTACTGCATTATCCACTTTTCGTCGCTATCAAAGCGTCACCGGACGTCCTGCCAGTCCCGTCGCCTCTGGCGAAGTACCGCCTTCTCCTCGCTCCGAAACAACCAGTGACGGTGAGGTCTCTATGTCCAGCTCGACGCCTGTCGGCGTGTCACGGGATGATTGCGAGTCGGCTCTACCTGGCCCACCCGCTCGTTCTGCCTACGCTTCGTCAGTGACCGCCCCGTACAAGTGTAAGTGGTGTTGGAGGACCTTCGCTCAACCTTTCCTTCTCCTGGACCATGCTGTGACTCAGCATTCGGAGGCCGCGGACTTGGGTGTACTGCGGTGCCGTTTGTGTCCAACCCGGTTTACTGGTCGGGATCGGTTCTTGCGGCACCTGAAGGTCACACATGGTCCCTGCTCGGGATATCGATGTGCAGATTGCGGGAAAAAGTGCGTGTCCGGTGTCATGTCCTAAGAAGTGAGCTGTGTCGTTTTGCTAGTCCCCTCTACTCCCTAAAACTAATATTCCACCATTTAAATTTCTCTGTGTAAATTTTGTGTTATAAGAAGTAGTAAATATAGCCTGCCTAGCTCGAAATATAGCGTATAAAAAGGAACGTATGTATGTATGGAATTTTGTAAAAGGAATGGAAATCAAGATATGTTTAAAATGTGAAATATCATGTAATATTGTATATTGATGTGCATAATCCTGAGTAAATTAAAAAAGAAATAAGGATAAAAATTTAGTATATAGGTGTGCGGTGTGTTTCACTGCGCTATTGGGATTAGGATCTTTGAGCCAATAAGCTAGCCAATGAGGTAATTGGTTGTAGAGCGGCGAATTGCGACTAATTGTTTGTATAGGGAATCTTGCGCACGACTTGGCAACATGTTAGGTTAGGTTAGGTTTGTGTCTTTGTGCGAATAGCTACAGTGACTATGGGTTGACCAGTTAGTCCTGCTTGTCCTGAGTTAGACTGTGGCTGCTCTGTGGCGTCATGCCGCTCTTCTCCATGCTCCTACTGCACGCCACAGGAGATGGACTGTGGCTACACTGTGGCTGCATGCCACTCATCTCCGTGCTCGTGCTACACGCCACATGAGATGGACTGTGGCTACACTGTGGCTGCATGACACTCATCTCCGTGCTTATTCTACACGCCACAGGAGATGGACTGTGGCTACACTGTGGCTGCATGACACTCATCTCCGTGCTTATGCTACACGTCACAGGAGATGGACTGTGGCTACATTGTGGCTGTATGACACTCATCTCCATGCTCAAGCTACACGCCACAGGAAATGGACTGTGGCTACACTGTGGCTGCATGACACTCATCTCCATGCTCAAGCTACACGCCACAGGAGATGGACTGTGGCTACACTGTGGCTGCATGCCACTCCTCGCTTCGCTTCTCTACTGGGTATGTACCATGCTACTCGCAGGGAGTTGCTTTTGAATGGGGTAGTAAAAGGGTTAGGGTGTTTACTTGCGCACAGGCCAATTCAGTGAAAGGCCTAGCCTGAAGTAGGAGTTCAATTGGGATCTGACCCGCTGCGTGGGTCTTCTCCGTGTTGATGGTCGGGGCTATCAGTAATATTATGCGCCGTTAAAATCTCAGCTAATGCTTCATGGGTTTGTGGACATTATAGATCTCTATAAAGCGTTTATTCAGCCATTCCATGGGAACGGTTGGGCCAGTGCAGCTAAGACCTGCGGTCAAAATGTTTTGAGTGCGCTCTACTGTGAGAGCCCAATTGATTGCTGGATGTCCGGTCTCATGGATGACTATTACCACCGCTCGGCCAATATCACACCGCGGCGTTGTCGCAAACCGATGTGTTTGAGTGGGGTCGATGACCGTTGACTGATCGAAGTGTACTGGCACGCGCTGCACCACCGGCTTTTCGTTCGCACTGGTGCTAGGGCCTTGCGCCCCCATGCCTTGGTTAGGAGAGTTCTGATCTCCGGGCGCGTGGCTGGGACCTGCGCGGCAGGGATTGTCTGCATGAGATGGATGGGGTAGATGACCCCATGTAACCTTCGAGGCGCTACGGTCAGGCTTCGTGTTACCCTGGTGCAGAGGCCGCTTGTGGCGCGGGCGCTGTGGTTTTAAAATGGGTCTGAGTGCAATGCACTCTGGGCTCAAATGCGAGCTAGTTTGGTCGTTTGGCGCAAGAGTTAAAATACTTACGTCCTCCAACCCCGTTACCAAATTGTGACGCGTGGTGGCGGTGTCCTCAGCGTCCGTGATGGGTGTAGACTTGTTGAAGCTGCAAGGCGGAAATTGCGCCGCGCACCGTATATTGTTGAGCTTTGGAACTGCGTCCATAATGGCGAAGGGCTCGGTAGTCTGGTGTTGCTAGGGTGGGGTTGTTGGTGTGTGTGCTGCACAAGAGAGACTGATAAACTCGACCCGTAGTCGAGTTGGGTTGGGTGGATGACCTTGACATTCTTTTAAACATAGCGAGCGATGCGTTAGCTGTGTGTGTGCAGCTTGTGATACGGCTCTGAGCCTAGCTTCTTAAATATGGACTGGCATTGAGAGTACACAAAGTCACTGAGCTCTTGTGGTTCTGTGTGCTCTTTTGCTTCTTTACATTTTCAATTTTTCTGTGTTGCTGCCTGAGCTGTACGCTGCACGCGTATTTTTTGTGCGTGTAGAAGGAATGATAGGGAATATAATGACCTCTATTTCTGGGTTGGGGATGGAATGTTGGGTTCCACTCACTCGTTTTCGTTCCTCAATGGTTTCAGGCCTACAGTGGGATGCCTATGTGGTAGTACATATGATGGATGCTGTCGTAGTTGGGTGGGTCGGTATGTAAAAATTGGTGAATGTCAACTAAAATTAACCGAAAGCGGTATGTTGGATGCTGTGGCGCCGCGGCCTGATATATGTATAGTGGCAAATCATGTCTCCAACCACCAGCCTGTGGTTGGGCATCGAGCTGCTCAGGGCCTGTGAGAACGGTCTGCGCGTTTCACTCCTGGCTCGGTGTGGCCTGTCTACAGATGGGCTATGTGCGAGTCTGCGTCGCTTGGAAACTGTGTGAGTCTGCGTCGCATTGAAAATTGTGCGAGTCTTCGTCGCATTGAAAATTGTGCGAGTCTGCGTCGCATTGAAAATTGTGCGAGTCTGCGTCGCATTAAAAATTGTGCGAGTCTGCGTCGCATTGAAAATTGTGCGAGTCTGCGTCGCATTGAAAATTGTGCGAGTCTTCGTCGCATTGAAAATAAATTTGGACCGTAACCGGGGTGGCTGACCTGCGGTTATGGGTGTCCGGTGTCTGCTGACCGGGGATGCCGTGCTGGCATGAACCTTGCTGGAATCGGGCCCAACTCCAGCAAGCGGATGTGCCCAATTATCCGATATTAGCGCTATGATTGTCAATATTCCTCTTTTCCATTTACAACTTCTTTCTTCAATATTCTCTCATATGTAATTTACTGTAGACCAGTGCCAAATCGTTCATGTGTGATTTATGTGCATGATGTTGGGGCGTGCCACTTATACGATGTATCTGTGCGAGTGAGTTCGAATCTTCTCCCTCTCCTCTGCTAAGCTTTTGGGTACTGGACCAGCCGGATATCCCAAGCCTGAGAATGGATCTGCGACTTAACTCAACTGGTTGGCCTTGCTGCGTCGTTTTTGATATGCGTCTCTGTCTTGTAGTTTATGAAAAAAACTTTTGCTCTGAAGCTTAAAATCTTCTTGTCTAACTTGATTTCTTGACAATGTAATGCAACATTACCTTCAACTGCGTGGTACAATCTAGGTTTGCTTTGCAGATAAAAGAACTAAATGAGTTGTGGACGGCCTTGGACTTGCCTTACTGCGCATTATTTCAAACTTTGGTTGAGAAGAGAAGTCTGATTTACGAACGAAAGGAACATAATTATGTTACTGCGACGTAATTTGTAAAATGAATCTAAATGTGGTGTGGATGCCCAAAAAACAGGATGCCCAAAAAATTATTGTTGGTGTGTGAACGAAAAACAATTCGAGGTCGTGAGAACGAGTGAGGGATTGGGACGCTATTTAAAGCTGTTTGTGACAGGTGTGGGCTGGCGGTGATGCCTCCTCCACACCTGATGCCATGATGTCATGGTTGACTTGTCTACGTATGCTTGGACTTCGGGGTGTGTCCACGCTTCCTGTTCCGCTAAATATTGCAATTGAAGGCACTCGGCGGTCGTGTGCCTGCAATATCCATGTAATTTACAAATTTGGGCTTGCGGGCAAGCCTGAACTTTATGCGCGCCTTTGCATAGTTCGCACCTGACCCCGGCTGCAGTGGTTGGGTCCCTGTAGGAATCCCAAAAATGAACTGCCTGGTCTTGGATGCAATCTAAGATAGGCCGGAAAGCCTGTCTCATGTTGTGTTCGCGCACGGCAGCCTGAGCCTGCCGCTCAATATCTAAATTCCGGAGTGCTCCTGCGACAAATATCGTGTCCATCCTAATTAAATTGCGAAAATCGTTATCGGTTTTTATTAACTGCGCGAGGACTGCTGGGTCCCGTACCGCTGGGGTTGATTCAAATAGCGCTACCTGCTGCTCATCGGCGTCCATTTTTTCTGCCTCCCTTATACGCGCCTGTCGTATCCTAATTTACAATCTATTATATATGGGTGTCAAATATGAAGATGAATGGATTTTACTAAAGTAAATGAGGGGTTACGGATAGTGAGCGCGCGATGCGCCGTTTGAGGGTTTGAATTTCCCTAGTTGCTTTTCGGAGTGCGTGAAGCGTGAGAGCTGGGAGTGACACCGCGTCTGGTGTGTCAAAATATGGGGCCAGCAAAATTCCAAGCACAATTATTATGCGCGGATATTGGCGGAGCAAATTGTTACCGTGTTTGGCGCGTCGCGCGATTAAAAGAAACGATATTACGCCTCGGTTGAGTTAGTAGTTTCTTCTGGCTGCTGTGCTCGTCCGGGCCGGCTTGAGGTTCATTGCTTGAATGTTTGGTAGCAGACCAGGAACTTGCTTACTTTCGCACTGT
>JAQFYU010001580.1:0-14339 GCA_034694905.1 Ceratophysella granulata
AGCTAAATTTTAAGGTATCATGCATGTATGTAGGTTGAGTAGTTTGGGAGGAGATGTTGAACATCCATACATACATCTATGTGTGCAGATCAACGTTTTTATGTATATGGATTTGTTTGAATATTTCAGAGTAATTTGAGGGGAACAAACTACTAATTTGACGGATCATTCCTCACTTATTTTCTGCTTGTCTTGCTCTTGGAAAAAATGGATCTGGAAAGCCTCAACTTGAGGGACAAGAGGAACCGATTCCAAGTAAATCGGGTCGACTCTACTACAACTGGTAATCATCCTCCCAGGAAAAATGAACAGAATGCAACGTTGGTTGGATACAAAGAATATGGTCAGACAACCGGTAGTAGTGGGGCTGGAACAGCTGGGAACGGTAAGTAAACTAGCAATGAAATGACCCAAGTCATTTAGACATATCTCTTGCATAACAATAAACAATGTTGACCCCGTTAACGTGTTTGGCGTGTTTAAGTTCTTATTGTTTTAAAGTACAAAGAGCAGAGAAGTGGGTCTCGGCAATGCGATGTGAGTCAATTCTACATTCTACATCATATGTAATGCACTTAAGACAATAGCTTGTCATGTTTTGTTTGCTTCAATAGGTGATTTTAGCGGAGAAAGTGTAGATCCACCATCTAGCTATACGGCAAACATGGAGCATATCACTCAACACAACTCTTTTCATGGCACAGTTGGAAATCAGAACAATACCAATCCCTATGATACGAGATATGCCAAGAGTTTCCGTCACTTTACAAGAGAGGCTTTACCGCGACTGGATAATTATAGAAACATGATGTCCATCCAAGCCGCATATCGACTTCGACCCACGTTGGATGAGTTGCATGACATCACTCTCCACCAAGAAAAAGTAAGTTGGTTGAATTTAATTCTCTTTCCGTACATAGTGGAATGAAGAAGGTAACCTCGGCATAGTTGGATTGGATTACATTACATTCAGTTACATTCTTTTCTTCATTTTTAGCAAAGCATGGTCTGTATGGTATGGTCTGTGGTTATGTTTTCCTAAGTTTCTGGGCTTTTACGACTTATGTATGTGACCAACATTTTTGTTTCTACGAACAAACTGAAAACTGACTACCTTCCATGGAGTAAATGACTTTCTTGTTTGAGCTGGAAATACTTACGTTATTGTCTAGTTGCCATGCATGCAGTGGCCGATGACTGATCATGGTCAGTCTTACTATTTCCGTATATCACGAATCACGATCAACAGAAATCGGAATCCAATATTTGGGATAGACAATTGATACTAAAAACATACAAGGCCTAAGAAGGTTATTGTTACGTTACCAACTTTAAATCCATTGAAATGCGTAGCAGTATTTTATGGTATGTGTCTATTCGGTTAAACTAACAAGGTTTGTGGAGCAGAATATCACCAAATATTTTATACAAATATATGTACAAACAATCAGAATGAATACAACTTATGAACCATGCAAGCAGATACCGTCCACGCCGCCACGCGCCAGGAATAATGCTTCGTATCTATACTACACGGATGGATGTACGATGCATATTGAACTGCTCTTGCATGTTGTGTCCTTCATGGCAAGCTTCTTTTTCCGAAGGTGAAAGTGCTTGCTTGACGAGCAAAAATAATGGCATATGACATGGACTAACTGGACGTACATCCATGCAATATACGATTAGTTTTATCTTGTATATATCCTGTAGCATCACTCATCACATATCACATCTCACCGCTTATCTTCATTTATAGCTTGCTACATTGGATTTTGTTTAGAATTCAGAATGTTGAATGTTGTAGGCCAATAATAGCTGGATTTATTGAAGGATGCTACCACTTTAACAAGACGTTCAAGCAGAAAGACACATATTTTCGTTACCCTTAACTGTCAGGCGTCTAACACACAATCTATTAATTGATACTAGATACTATTCATTTTAACTTCGTGATGTAAAGCAAATACGACGATAAGGTCGTAAGTTGCTTGTTTATTATATCACAAAACAAAAAAAACAACGTCAAAACAAAATCAGCGACATAATAGATGTGAATGTTTAGTCGTGTTTGAGTTCTTCTGCATGGTTCTATGTTTAATATTTATCCATTGAATGCCTTCCCGACCCGAGTATTTCGTGCTCCATAAATATACCCACTTCTGTATAAAAGGATGTTTTCCAAATTGTATTCTCGTGCAACTAGGAACATATCTTGTTGTTCTGAATTATGGATTGGAAATATAATATTATTGCTAATTGTTACTCTGTAGACTCACTTGAATATACTTTGTATAAGGTAAGTACACAAATTCACCATTCATCGCCAGACATTAGTCTTTAAAAGCATAAATACATAAATTTCCTTGAACAATATATTTATTCGTTGATACCAAAATAAAAGAGCCGAAGTAGGTATATGTATTGTCCGTTTATTCGAATTTGATACTATCAAACCAGGGTATGCAGCGAAAGAGTGGCAACTAAAGGTAATTAAATTTTGTTTACTACATGAAGGTCTTGCACTTGCCAGGTTCCTTTCTTGCTACAGCTACACGGTATATTAATTTGTTAGTATTTAGTATCCTATCCGGATTGTCTTTCTCCCTGCAAAAATCACAGTGCTAAACTAAAAATGACTAAACATGAAAAGGAGTACGCACACGTGTAATGGGAAGGTGGCCTCCTGCCAGTCCCAGGTTTGTTTGGAAGAAAAGCAAGTTTGTTCCTTGTAAAGTCCAAAGCTTAATAGGTATGCCATGATCCATGATGATCAGGATGAACAGGGACCCTTTCGATTAGGCTGAAAAATGGAAGGGTCGTTCCTTTTCCTTGCAGGACGCTAAACAACTTTCATAAGGGATATTTAGAAGAAGATTCCATAATAAGCTGTGACTTTAACTGTGTCAATGTTTAGCCAAATCGAACTGGTCCTAAGTGCTTAATTAATCAAATGAGCCACCCTATGCTACAGTAGCGATTTTCTATTCTAACAGTCAAAAAATTAATCATAAGTTTGAAACATATCACAACCAAGTTTTTCGGTAGATGTGTGGGTGGGTGGTTCACGACAAACCTACTTTCTTGCCAAATATATAGGACAATAAGCCACTTGTCCATATCCCCTGTGCATCCTCCTTTGTTGCTACCATTATTACCATTAGCCGTATTTTACTTGAGAGAGCGTCGTCAGTGTACAAACGACACGGACTTACCATACATCTGCAATCTGCATACATACTACTACCTAGTGGATACTATTGCGCTTCTTCTATTTTGCACCAATTGCGTTTTTATATTGCATTGAACTGCACTTTTGAATTCTTAGTGAATGACGACTCACGACCAACAGCAGAACAGCGTGGTTTGAGCAGAACTTTATTGGAGAAATAAAAATTGCACTTGATTAATATTTAGAAACCTTGACCGATTTTTGAGTTATGCATTCGGTTGCTTTTTCAAGTAAGTACATGTTGGAATTTGTTCAATTCAACCATGAAATAGTTATGTATTTTTTATTTTTCATGATTAAGACTATTGATGCTTGAGTGTGTGGCTAATGACGTATCCAGGCAAGTCTGAGTCTGAATTGTGGCTTACGTTGTTCTTTTATTCTCTTTTAGTATGCTTGCGAAATACTAAATTATAATGATAGGTCCGACTAAGATCTCTGTTGAACATGTTATTAACGTTTTTTTAGGGTATCTGGTAAGAATTTAGTAAGAGATAAGCCAGCATTTGGTTTTCTCCCCCCCCCCCCCAATGTACTGTGATAATGCTAATTACAATTAAATGCAACTATAATAATTGTAACAGCATAATTAAATGTTATTAAGTAAGCCTTTGAGCGGACATCGACATCGGCCTTCATACTAATTTGAAATACAATGCTGGAAACTAGAATTCTGCTCCATTTAATTAAACCACATCAAAAAAACATGTGTTTTTGACTCAATTATTTGGATTTGGACTAATAACCTTGACTGGATAATAACCGGGATTGAGTGCTGTGTTTTACGTAATAGTACTGTATTTCACTTCCTAACTTTTCCTGATTGCCATGCTTGTCCTTCCATCCGTCCAATATTGTCGTTTCTCATTATTACGATGAATTCAATTCAAGCTTGCTCACTGACTCAGCGAGACACGAGGAGGCCGTCTGGTTTGAATCAACAAAGTAAAGTACTACTTACTACAAAGAATGTATAGAAATTGAGTCCAGCTAGTGCAACTCTTAACTCTTCTACAGTGAATTTGGGTCTTACGACTCTGGCCGATGACAAGACAATTAGTAGATATAATAAAATAAAATTCGAATGGAAGGATGGGAAGAATTCTAATAATGTAAGTACTTACTTAAAAAACCAAGACATCAATGAATTTCCGTTGACCGTTGAATGTCAATGCCGGGCAGAAGACTAAAGTCAGGATTTCTATTCATCAATTTTCATTCTATTGTTTCTGGGTTCTTTAAAAATGAGTCATCTTGCTAGCTGCTTCGGACATTCTACGCACTCCATACTATTCTAATGGAAAAAAATTCGCGACAGATTACCGAAGTTCGGAAACCCTTCAACGATTTGTCTTGCGAACTCCCCGAGTACACCTCGTTTCATGCATAAATTGATTTATATTTTCTATTCTGGTGTGAGGAATGAATGTTGACTGTTGGTGTTGCTGAATTAAAAATATTGAACGTTGTGTTTGGTACTATGTACTACGGAATTTGGAATTTTGGAATGACAAATAATGGGATATTTTTGCTTCTATGAATTTAAGGATTGTATTTTATTCTATTCTTTAGACTTCTACTGGGACACCTGTTGTGATAGCAGTCAAAGATGATGGAGCGGTTAAATTTGGCTGGATAAAAGGAGTGTTCGTAAGATGCTTGCTGAACATTTGGGGGGTGATGCTATTTCTTCGTCTTTCCTGGGTTGTTGGACAAGCTGGAATTGGTAATCTATTACTAAGCAGAAAATTTGTTGAATTCAGTGATGTTGAATAATATCGTTTCTATCGTCGCATTTACCATTTAGTCAAATTGTAATTCGAAACAAATATTACAGCGGATATGGTAAGGTTTAGAGTAGAACTTTACCTAAATTCTAAAATTTTGTAAAGTTGTATTTATACAACTTTCATGAGAGTTTTAAAACAGTTGTTTCAGTAGACTCACAGAATTTAGATAGGCGACTTGGTTTTAGAGATACCGAACGAACGCCGCAGGTACGCAGTGGTCTTCGAATTCCCAATCAATCATGTGACAAATCAGAGGAGATTGGTTTGCCAGCGTTGCATAAATATTCATAAAATCAAGAATGGGAGAGAGTTAGATTAGAGATGCTGTACATCTATCATTTTGCTTAAAATAGCCGTTCCTCAAGGTGTGCTACTCCTTCGAATAAAATTGTTTTTTAATGTTTGAGTGATACGCAGAGGCAGCAGAAAATACATGATTCATTTCTCCCAAACACTGCTCAAGATCAACATTTAAAATTACAATGCAGAATTATCAGCGCGTTAAGCCTACTAATTACCACTTAATTAGCTAATTAACAATATAATTAAAATAAAATATATAGTTCTAACGTGAGTAACACAAATTGCGTGTTGAGTTCATAATTAATGACTAATTCATTAGTTGACTTAGACGGCGTCTTTCTGATCCGATTCGTATTCTATCCCATCTCTCAGAGAGTCAAGAGAAAAAGGCTAATGAGGTTGCAGATTTACACAAACAAAGCGAAAGGGTACCGTATTTTTAGCAACAACATTCCTGGACGACGCAGAGGAAAGTTAGACGCGCTGTTTCGATTGCTTAATTGATCCAAATTCATGCCTATCAGCTCCTAATTAATTATGCGTCAAGTGTGGTTTGTTCTAATTAATTTCTGATGCATGACACTTCCCTTCCCTAGTCGAAGCCTGTATTATCATCCTACTAGCAACTTCAGTGACGGTAGCAACAGGGATCAGCATGTCGGCCATAGGTTGGTCAAATATTTCATCCGACCTTGCTTAGTAGAGATTGAATATCATCATTTAATTAATTTATAATTATTCTGAATATAATTTATTTAACAGGGACAAATGGTCAAATAAAGGGTGGTAAGTGTTAGATGTTAGACGAAGAAATTTTATACCCACTACTGCTTAATTCACAGTTACTGGCATGTGCTAAGCTACCAACTACCCCTCCTCCAATCCCAATCAATCCGTGCATTTCTGTGTTTCTACTCTACACCCTATACATACTGAACCTGCATAGGCTCAATGTTGAAATCCGAACTTGTTCGAAATCGTAGGAATTGCTGACTAGCGAAATTCTCAGAATATCAGTCGTACAATTGTATTTCATGTCACCCAATCCCAATCACCTCACTACTGTCGAATTTCTAAATATTGTATGAGAATGAGTCACATCTCGCTTTAAATTTTAAAACTGGTGTTTGCTGTAGTCATTGTCATTTAGTCATTTGTGTTACGATTTACGATCAGGATCACTTGTTTTAGGAAAGTAGTACCCGTGGACATTGTGAGCTGGACCTTTGACTTAGTTTTATTTTAGGGGTCATTTAGTCTGCATTTTGTATTTAGTTTAGTTGTTAGTCTTGAAAGTAGAACTCGTCAAAAAAGACTGTCTACTCCGCATTCTACTGTCTGTGGTTTATGATTTATGTAAAATGTGAAATAACATCTTGTATGCCGTGTGTATAGCATACGAGCAACGAGCATTCGTTCCGTATACTTCTCAATTGTTTGCGCTGTATATGTAATGTATCTGCGCTTGTTGGATTGAAAATACCAACAACCAACCACTAGTATATTGTTTGATGTTTGTACTGTATTCTTAGTAAGCGTAGTTAATTGTTGATTTGTTTCCCATTTTTTTAGCTCAAGCGCTGCTTATCATATTGTCTACTACTGTAGTAACCTCAATATCATCTCTAAGCATGGCTGCGATTGCGACAAACGGTCAGATTAAAGGAGGTAAGTTCTGAACAACACCGGCGAATCTAATTTCAAGAAATTGCTTCCACTGAATATCATGCTGCTGCAGGTGTATAAGTACGTAGGACTTGCTTATACACACAAAATACCAAGTTAACGTCCACCAAACCAATATAACGCCAGTTGAAAGCATATTCCTTCTAAAATGTCATGTAAAATTGCTCTTTTATATTTGACTGGTTTGTAAGTATGTGTAATGTGTAGCGCTAAGCAAACAAGCGGAATGGGGAGGAGATCTTACCACAAGGATAATGTTATAAACAAGTTGATGTGCTTGGATTTTAAATATGAAAATAGTAGTCAAATTAAGCACGCTGCCTTCATTTCATTGCTTTTGCTTCCGCGAAGTATATGGCACCCCGAATTTCAATGCATTCTCAAGCTTGAATTTAACTTTTAAGTTGTGATTTAAAAACGATGGTGAATGGTGAAGAAATTAAAACACTTCTGTTCTACATTCTACGGAGTGTGAGTTTGAGACATTAAAAAAAGTTGTTTGTGCCTTCTGCGTTCAGAACTTAGATGTGTCCCATTCTTGCATTGAACAACTTATGGTCCCATTAAAAAGGTCGCATCGTTTTACCCTACTCTGTGATTTCTGCTTTCTCCTTGCAAATATCCATGGTCTTGTATCCTGTAGCGTCCACGTAATACTCAAACGTGCGGTACGATACGACATACGACTATGTTTAGAGGTGTTATGTATGCAATCTCCTTTTAAATATGTATTAGCCAAGTTACTTTCTCTTGTTGTGTAAAAATAAGAATTCCCTCTGCTTGGAATATTCAAGAGCAAAATATTAGTTAGCCTTCCTTCAATTTAATCACTGTCCGTATTGTATCTGTAGCTTGTAACTAATAAAACTTTTGACCAAAAGTTAGCTTTTTTTGCATGAAGTTTGATGGTTCTTCAGTAGTGAAGCGTACCGTCTATTGTCTTTCCTGGTCCGAATCGAGTATGGAGTCCAAATACAACAACACGATGCCTTGCCTTAACCTCCTATACCTGTATTTAATACAATATATTCACTTATTCAATCTCACCAACTAAATTCGAATTTTTTCAAAGGTGGGACTTACTACATGATTTCGCGATCCCTTGGTCCAGGTAAAGTTCAATTCGTATTTAATTATGTGCGCTTGGATACTGGCTTGTTGTCTATCTTTTCATCTTTACTTTGGCGCGTACATATTTTTATGAAATTCCTTATCTGAGTGTTGTCTCGAAATTCCAGAATTTGGAGCGTCTATTGGCTTGATTTTTGCATTGGCCAATGCAATTGCAGTGGTACGTGTATTTTTGCTTACGCCTTCTAATAGGAAGCTTATAACCCTCATACTTGTTTCTTAATAAATCCTATTCAGGCAATGTATACGGTAGGGTTTGCAGAATCAATGGTCGACTTGCTGAAAAGCTACGGAACATACATTGTAGAAGATCCAACAAACAGTGTTCGCATTATTGGTGCCATTGCTATCGTTTTCCAAACTGGTATTGTGTGCATCGGTATGTTGCTCTTAAACATGAAGTCATTATATTTCCAATCTGTTGGCGTTGGCATACCTGCGTGGTGGGTTCGAATGCACTAATTGTACATTGTCAATTCCAGGAATGAGCTGGGAAAGTAAAGCACAAGTGGTTCTTTTGTTTATTTTACTGGCAGCCATGGTAGATTTCGTAATTGGGAGGTAATACATTCCACATCCCAGTATTTCAACTAGCGTTTGCACATTGTTTCAAAATATTAATAGTTGTGCATTGAGTCATTTATTCTATTGTCTATTCTACCTACTCAGTTTCATCGGGCCGCTTTCTGACGAGGAAACGAGCAAAGGGTTCGTCGGCTTCGACGGTATGTGGATGACAATTTGGGCTTTGGGCCATGTGAACTTCAACTAGTCTTGTACTTGTTCTAGATCTCGATTTAATCCTATGATTTATTCCTTCCATAGGTTCTGTGTTTGTCGAAAATTTGGGATCCGCGTATCGCTTTAGCGAAGGTTCACAACAAAGCTTCTTCTCCGTATTCTCCATCTTTTTCCCAGCTGCCACGGGTATTCTAGCAGGTGCAAATATTTCCGGAGATCTTAAGGTGAATACTTAATAATTTTCAAATGTAGCGAATTCTTGTTCTCTGAGCAGACCAGTTAAAAATGTTCGCTTTCTCTCCAGGACCCGCAATATAGCATACCGCGAGGAACACTTCTGGCCATTTTGGTTACCACTGTGTCATATCTGGGATTTGCTCTTATTGTTGGATCCACTGTTGTCCGTGATGCTACTGGTCCACTCAATTTCACGGATTCTGGAGCAATTATACTGGACGGATTTCGAGACTGTTATAACTTCAATGCCACCACGGAAAAGACGGACTATACATGTAACGAGTGGGGTCTAATGAACAGCTTTCAGGTAGTTAACTGTAAATCGAATTCTTCTTGTTGTTGACGTTCCATGCTCTAATAACTCGTTTGAATTTATTTCAGGTTATGGAACTTGTTTCGGTAGGTAACCCGTACAGATTTGAGATTTGTCACAAAATACACCGTAATGTGACGATTTTGTGTTTTTTTCTATGTCTGTAGGCTTGGGGATTGTTGATATATCTAGGTAAGAATTTCATATAGCTGCTTTGCAACCACACAATAATCATACACATAATTATACGTGGAACTGAATTTGTGAAATAAATGTGATTTTAGGATGCTTCGCTGCCACGTTGTCTTCTGCTTTGGCAAGTTTTGTTTCGGCCCCGAAAGTGTTCCAAGCACTTTGCAACGACAACATTTTTCCATATTTGGAGGTCTTTGGTAAAGGCTATGGGAAGAACAACGAGCCCGTGCGAGGCTACGTCTTGACATTTATAATTGCTCTCATATTTATTGTGATTGGTAAGCATTTTGTGATATCTCTAACCTCTATGATTTGTTGATTTGCTATTTCAAAGCGCTACGTATCGCATTGTAAGGTGTCTTCATTTCCGTCCAAGCAGATAACAACGACGCTTCGTATTTGAATTTGTTACAGGTGAGCTGAACGCCATTGCACCACTGATCTCGAATTTCTTCTTGGCAGCGTACGCCCTAATTAACTTCAGTACATTTCATGCTTCCCTTGCGTCCCCTGGATTCAGACCGTCCTTCCGTGTAAGTATAAGCCACTTTTTCTCTTGTTTGAACGGAAAGAAATCTATATCCGAATTTCCCCCATTACATTCATTTTAGTGTGTAGAAAATTAGTGCAAATTCCTTGCTTATGATTGCTAAAAAATCGACTTTGTACATAAATACTAATAATCCATTTCAATTTGTATTGCAGTACTACAATATGTGGTTGAGTTTACTTGGAGCTATACTATGTGTGGCTGTTATGTTCCTAATAAGCTGGGTGACGGCACTGTTAACATTTGGTGTAATTCTGTTCCTGTACATGGTGGTTGTCTATCGGAAGCCAGGTTCGCATGTCCAGTTTTCTAGATTATTTTGTGTGTGTCCATTGCGAAAAACCGTGCATACTAGAGCTGGCCAGTTCGTGTTTTGTAAAGCTGATATAGTTTCAAGTCAAATATTTTCCATAGTGTGCATTTTACATTTCGTGACCGTGTCCGCGACCATGCTTTTCCGTTCCAATTGTCACATTCGCACACTGTATTTCTTCTTAATTTTGTATCGTGCGCGTCGTGTGCAATATATGTCGGTAAAAATTATTAATATTTAATGATTTGATTCTACCAGATTCGAATTGGGGTTCGTCACTTCAAGCAAACACTTATAAAAATGCCTTAAATTCAGTCCAGCAATTGACTCTCATTCATGAACATGTGAAAAACTACAGACCTCAGATCCTAGTTCTTAGTGCTCTTCCGAGCACGCGACCATGTTTGGTGGACTTTGCATATTTGATTACCAAACATCTGTCTCTGCTCGCCTGTGGCCATGTTGTGAAGGTATATGAGATATTCCCATTCATCGTGAATGTAGACTTTGTCTTAAGCTTAAGCCATTTTGGAATTGACTTGGTGCAGCACAATGCTGAAACCTCATGATGGGCTTAACGCTGCTAGCACTGACATTCAGTACTTCATGAACTATCTATTAACTATATTGGTAAAATATGCCTTCCTTGTCTTTCTGATAGAGTACAATTGGAAATAAATTGCGAGTGGGACTGAGACAGAAGAGCCAGGCATGGTTCCAGTTGAGAAAAATTAAAGCCTTCTACTGTAGCGTGGACGACTGTGGTTTCGAAGAAGGAGCGAAGTCATTAATTCAAGCATATGGTGTTGGCAAACTACGACCGAATATTCTGATGATGGGCTTCAAAAACAATTGGACCACTTGTGAACGCAGTGCGCTTCTGGAATACTTTAACGTGATACAGTAAGCATGAATGAACTTGCATTGTAAAATATATTTCCCCTGCTTTAATTTTGTCTGGAAAGGGAAAGACGAGAGAAAGGATGTGTATGATCTGGAAACAAAACAAGTGAATAGTAATTCTATATTCTGATCCTATTTTGAACAGTAAGGCGCTCGATATGCATCTATCCCTGACCATTTTTAGAATTGAAGGAGGATTCGATGTTAGCAAGAAACTATTTTTTGGTGACCAGCAGCAGACCTCTCCATCCCCTCAAGGAGAACAGGGTGAAGTGAATACTTCATCGGACGAATATCTTGCACGAAACAACTCCAATCAATCGTTTTCACTTTCCAATGGTAAGTGGAAAACCCGATTTTTGAATGCTGCGCTTTCTTCGACGCTGAAGATTCAACTGGATCCCATTAAATTATAGTTTGTAAGTTCCCATTTTGAGAAAGGAATTCATAGAATTACTTCGACTAGGAATGATATTATAATGATCATGATCATGACCAAAAATAATGGTTAAGCATAAGTCACAACAGCATACTAACATACGTGTTGGGAACTATGCTAATTCAAATCTTTCTTATTCTGCTACCATGGCTGGATATTCCTAAATCTCAATTCCCAATTCGTCACAGAGCTGGGAAAGTTTCTTAGTGTAGGCATTTGGAGTTTAGTACGTGGTGAGGGTGAGATACTGTTAGATACTCCTCTTGTGTTGCCAATATGCTGCTTTGTTTAAACTCGCCGTACAAATAATGGCCTTTCTACCCTATTTTAACTTAAATTGACCTGAGAATTAGACATGTTTTTATTTTAACCAATATTGACGATTTTGTTTCCTATTTTCTCCAAGAATATTATATGTAAGTACAATGAATGAATATAATTTGTAGGTAGAACTTAGTCTCTCTCTATTCCCAAAGTTTTTGATCGCAGAATAGAATATCATCTACTAATCCAGAGACCAATTTGTAACTCTTAATATTGAACGATAAGATCTTCCTTAGCTTGAGCTCGGTTAGGTCTTCCACGTCACACGTGAGCGGTTTACGTTCAGTGGGATTGTTCTGGCTTCATTCGTCTCGAACGGAGTACTGTCAATTATTATTGCAGAGCCTAATTATTGGATTGCTTTAATCATTGTGTACGTTGTACGTGCTACGTGCTTTATGTGGTTGGTAAGTTGGAGTGTATCTTTCTACTTGCTGTCATTGATCAATTTCAGCGAGCAGCGGAGAACTGAACCCTTCATTGAGTCCTGTTGCATCTCATTCAAAAACCGATCAAGCTCCTGCTTCGAGTGACAATACTGCCATGTACAGGTAACAGCAGCGCTTTGACAATTCGTAAGCTTACCTCCTAAATAAAATTAACTTTAATGGATTATTTGGATCTGATAGAAGCGTCGATGGAAGCGAAGTTCCGAAGGATGTAATGGAAAATCTTACTCGCTTCCAAAAGAAAATGAAGCATGGGACTATCGACGTTTGGTGGCTCTACGATGACGGCGGTAAATTCATCCTTCTGTGTTCACATTCTATTAGTTGATTTTTGATGTTAACAGAAATCAATGTATCTTCATAAAATATTCGAAATTACCCGAGGCTTGAGCGACTCTTCGCTTGCCCTAATTTATGTAGTGTTGAACTTCCCCGGCTGGGGCCGATTCGATTGAAGGTTTTGATTGAAGGTTGAAATTCTGACTTCTTATTTTCAGGTTTGACGCTTTTGCTTCCATATATCATTAACACGAGATCGAATTGGTCTACATGTAAGCTGCGTGTTTTCGCTTTGGCGAATAAGAAGGATGAATTTGATCAAGAACAAAGAAGGTGAGACTTCATGCTACCATTCAAGTGACCCAATAATATAATTGTAAATGTTCTAGCATGTAAGAATGGAATCAAATCCTGGAACCACTACTCGAAATGAAAAGAGCATCCAAACGTTGGAATTTGGAATGTATCAAACCCCATTCGCATTCAAACGTAGCCTCTCATGAGCAGCTCATAGCATGGTATTCTATTCACATATTTTGAATTGAGTCGACTTTAGAAGAAAAAATCGAATTTGGAACATTTTGCAAGACTACGAAACTAGTACTTCCCAACATTTACATACTTTCGTTCACAAAGAATATTAAGTTTTCTTGAATAACACGCCCAGCAGCTGAAATACAAGTTATTAATTATTGCGGTCCATGATAATTACTTCATAATTCATAGTAGACTAATTTACCGCTTTCGGGATCTTACATGCTGAAACTGTAATTTTTAAGCATATTTTTGTTTACCTTTAGCATGGCCGGTTTGCTCTCCAAGTTTCGAATCGACTACTCGGACCTGATTTTGATTCCTGATGTGAATAAGAGACCACAACAAGCTACTTCGTCATATTTTGAAGAGCTTATTGCAGATTTTCGTCAGGAGTTCACGGACGAGGTTGATAAACCAGGTATTTGCATAATTTCGACATCATATTTTATAGGTTTAAGCATATTTTCAAAAACCAAGGCACCTTGGAATTAAGAGTCAACTATCAGTGCGCATTTTTAGTGCCTAGTCTATGCTGTATCATTTGTTTCAGTATGCAGCAAGAAAGAGTGATGCACATCGTGTTAATGACAATTTGGAAATGTGCAAAAATGAACCAAGTGTTTTGCCTTTAGGTGTTGCAGTGACTGACGGAGAGCTTCTGGCAATGAAAGATAAAACAAATCGCCACATGCGATTGCGTGAGCTTCTACTCGAACACTCCAAAAATTCGTCGCTGGTTGTAATGTATGTGTTCAAAAATATCAATATGAAATTCTAGTGCGATACTAGTTGCGTCGAGGTTGAGATTATGCTCTTGTTGCGTGTAACCTAACCACCAGCCAGCAGTACCAGCTGTTGAGGCCCTTTAGTACGATTGCTAGCTCAAGTTAAGCATCGTTAGCAGTGGTTTCTAGTTG
>JAQFYU010001581.1:0-14338 GCA_034694905.1 Ceratophysella granulata
ATGAAGCAAATGTTAGTTTTACAAGTTAGCTGAGAAATGCCTACGAACCAATGAACCATTTCATTTAACCTATATGTGAATCCGAATTAATAATATGCAATTATATGAAACCAAGTTACCAAGCGAACTGATATAGATAAATGCATAACTTCGACCTTCGGTAGAAGGTTTTTATTTTGGTTCCTAAGGGGACAAACAACACCTGTCTCCTCAGGAAAAATCAGAAAATGAATCTTAGTAATAACAACTTTAAATTATAAAAAATGTGAAAATGAAGGTGAGAGTGTGTTCTTCTTTGGCAAGTTGCATCTACTCAATTTCGGAAATTATTTGAGACGCTGGGATACAAATACTTTGAAAGGCTAATTTCTTAAACTCACACAGAATTCTTAACTTTAACTTTTCGTCCATTTATCAGATAAATGGTTTTTATGGGGTTGGGGGTTGTTGTTGGTTCGGTTTCACACTCCCACTTACTAAGGGAACTTGTACTGACTAAGCCTGGCCTGAAAATATTTACTCGAGTGAGTTGAGCCTGAACCTGGGCTTCTAACTACATGAACTGCAGTAGCTAAATATAAGCAAGGTCATGCTCCCATTTCTCTTTCAATCGCATGACAATCGGTTGAATGTCCGGTCGGTCAAAAACCTTCATCGGTGATATAGCTAATCGGTGAAAAAAGTCGGTGAAACAAATCCGTGAAAAGGCACATTCAGAATTTCTGCGAATACGTATTATTAAACTCTGAAATAATTATTAAATGTAATGTTAATGTGCTAAGTAAGTATTAAATGTTAAATAATTAATAATGTATTATTATTAAAGGTACATTGACATTGCTTAAAACAGTGTTAAATGAATTTTAGTCGAATTCGAATTGAGCGATTTCGAATCATATTACCCACAAGTGACACTAGTAATCTGAATTTCATTTTTTTGATGCTTACTCTCTGGTGCTTTAAAAATAGCAAACCACTACTGCCGAAGGTTGTACGCAAACTCGCCTATTTTCGATCCAGCAGTCCTACCTTAGCTTAAATGAATGTACTATATTTATTAACTTTGCCTATTTCCCGGGAGAACCATATTGATTGACTGAAGAATTTATTTGCAATACAATTAATTTGATTCGGATGAGTAATGACAATGAGTATTCAACTGTTCGACAAGTATTCAAAAGTTTTTACATTGTAACACTGAATTCAGATAACAAATGTATGTTTATTCTTCGCAAAGAAAAGAACATAGAGCATTATGTTATTTCATCACGCGTATTGTTTTTAATTTTAGTTCATGCAACTGCTTTTGAAGTTCTTGCGGTAAACCCGGAATGTGTATAATTGCACACCGTCTAGAACAAATTTTAATAAGACATTAAGCATACTTGATATTCAATTTATCCTAAATAAATATCCGTCAGACCTCTGTTTCGATAGTTGGTCGTCACCATCCTTGGGCGGCATCAGCATCAGTTTGTGTTTTAATAGTTCTTTTCCGATACAAGGGACGGTTTCATCCAAAAACGATTCCAACATTACAATTTGTTCCAGTTTTGTGCACAATTTCCAGACTTCAGCTCTTTCACCAAAGTCCTGTTTACGAAAACAGAATATATTTTCATATAGCTTAGCCATAATAGCTTAAAACAAATCTCTAAATCTGCACGGAATCTGCCGGCTTTGCGAATTTCTGCCTACTGCTTTCTATTTGATTTAAAAACTCAACTCACCCGAATTTCTTCAGCAGCAAGACCAATTAGGAAGTTTACAAGAAGAAGAACAATGAACACAACAAAAATGGCCAATGCTAGCATGACAAATCCAACGAAGACGCTATCCTTGTCTTTATCATCTCCGTAAAATAATCCGTCATAGTCCAATTCACCAATCATGAATGTTATCACCTTTACGAATGATTGTGAAGCTGATGAAAAGGAGGCTTCCTAAAATAGAGTTTGTTTCGATGAATCCAATTAAATACGCTCAAAATATTGATAAAAATTCTCAACTTTTATTGAAACCTACTCCAGGCATCAGGACGACGAATACTGTTGCAAATCCAAACAGAATCGGTGCCGTGATCGTGATAGCCCAAAGAAGGGTAACCGTTGACTGTAATATCAAAGCATAACTTTTTTTTAAATATTGCTTTGACCAATTCCATGTTAAATCACGTCAATAGAATCACCAACCCTCATGAGCAGGTTTATGTAAACCCGGAACTTTGGTATTTTCCCTAGTTCGAAGTAAATGGACAACCAAATCAGAAATCCCATTACCTACAAAAGAGAAAGGAATTAAAACGCTTTTCATATTATAAATATAATTGTTGCACACGTACTCACTCGTATGATTACTTACACCTGCGATCATATAATGAGCTTCTTCTGCAAAGGGTTGAAGAGACAGCATAGGCAGGGTTGTTAGTCCAACTCCCGTCCCAATAAGTATTGCCCAACATGGCAGAATTTGACCAACTAGTTTGAAATAATGCAGAGACAGCCGGAAGAATTGACCAAAGCACGGAAATGGTGTGTCCTTCCCGGCTATCTTAATTGGACGGAACAACCAGTGAAAACGCTGCTTCGTTTGATGAATTTGGCTCAAACCATACACTAAAAGTGCGAATAAGTTCAGAATCCCCGAAATCTGAATTCCTGAACCAATTTCACATTCGCCAAGACCTTAGAAAGTACAAAGTAGTCAAAATTAGTGAGATCTGAAATATTCTGCACCAAACATCTGAAATCGAAGTAAGTAGTCTAAAAATGGAATTACGAAAATGTGTACCCAGCATTCATAAAATATAAAATTTTGCCGAAGCGAATCAAAACATGCGTAAGCGAGCTGCTGAGGATCCTTTGACCTCAATTGATTTATTACATTCAAGCTAACATTAATGCGACATTATTCACTACATTTGCGTTAATTTCTGATAATTTTCCACACCTGATGCTATGCTAGTCATTACAAAAATATTAATAAACAATCTCTTTGTCTCTTAGAATCAGGTCTATAGTCTATTATGCAATTGTCCACGACATACAAAACTTGGGAATTATTTTTATAGGAGTTTCGGTTTTGAGATACGCCGTTTTGATGCCCGGTGTTTTGATACGAACCGGATTTTAACGGATTGACACCTGCCGTTTTGATATGTAGCGGCGGTAGCTGATATGAATTGTGATTTATGTTTAAAATCTGCTGCCAGTCGCCCAGAAAAAAACGTTTTTGAACCAATATCTTTTCCTTGGTGACATTTGATATCCAATAAATTTAGTAAAGTTTCAGAAACAGAAGAATGATTGCAGTTTATTGCAATATCGGGTGGAAAATACCAGGCTAATCAGCTTACTTTTAGTGACATTGAAATCCTCATCCCCGGTAGGACGAAGGCTTGACCAACTAAACTTTTTTGCATTTTGATACGGGCAAGTAACACGGTAGACCGTCACTAACAGAATAAAGTTGAGAATGAACCAAATTATCTGTAAGAATAATTGATTATATGTAATTTAGCCTATGCAAAATATTTAATGGATTTAAATGGGATGGTATTCGCTTACGTGAATGACACGAAATATTTTGAAGAATAAACTAATTTTCTCCCATTTCTTGTAGATGTAAATTTTAATAAATGGATGATGTAGAATTTGCTTTCTGTCGTCGAACTTGGCATAGCAAACTTTAGCCAAATCCTCGGTTTCTTTGTAGATGTTCCCTGGATTTGTATTGTATCCAAGAATTGGACTAAACACGAGTAACGAAGTAACGATTCCGATTCATTAATTTGCAATTTCAACTATTGTTGTTATTTTCTATCTGTATATTGTACAAATACTGAACTGACCCAAAATCCAGCTCCGCATAAGTGTTTATTGTTCCAGGGTAGGCAACATAGCCGCTCCTTTTAACAGCTTCGTCGAGCAGAACATCAACGGCTTGTGGAATTTTTTCGTAAACTTTTTCCAAAGACGTTTTACCTCTCTTGGTCCTGAAAAGGAACACAAGAATATGATTTTTGAGTAAAAAATGTAAATGAGATTGAACTTGTGTTGTATAGCAAAACTTACTTTATATCAAAACCACAACCAGCAAGAAGTAAAGCTTTGCATGCTTCAATATTTCGATGTCGAGCTGACAGATAGAGGGCTGTACAACCTTCGTGATTCTGAGCATTCAGGAATTCACTTCTTTGCTCTCCATTTTGTGGTATGTACTTCAGAAGAACCTTGGTGCATGCTTCTGCTCGACTCGAGTCACCTAATGAGCAAATAATATGTGATCCCGGAGATGTCGAAATCAATTAAAAAATTATGTTTAGCGTTCCGAAATCTTGTGAAACTTGAGAAGATTATATAGATCCTTACCTAGACTTGCCGCCAGGTGTAGGGCAGTGCAACCAGTATTAGCTTCACAGATGCTGTAGCTCTCAATAAGTAATCCGATTATTTCATGAAAGCCGCGTCTTGCTGCTATGTGAATTGGGCACTTTCCAAATTCATCGAAAGTGTTTAGTAGACGTGATTTTGTTTCTTCCCAATTCACTGTGAGGAAGTCTTGCATTATCACCTTCGTGCACTCGGTGGCTTTCTCTTCCAGGGCTAATAATAATTGGAAATGGAAAGGATAAAATCGAAATTGCAAAATGAAACGTTTAAACCTGAAACTAACTTTAAAACTTACGATTATCCACAGCATGATACAGAACGGTAGACCCATCATCATCCGCTTTCGTAGCATCTGCTCCTTTCCCAATTAATAACTCAACCAGCCCCGAGTTTCCGGCTATGGCCGCTTCGTGCAATGCTGTGGTATGAGGACCAGTTCGATCCGGATTCCACTTTGGAGTGTTCAAGTACTGAAGGAATTTGCTGGAATCATTCTCGAAATATTCCAGATTGAACAGTATTTCTGTACAGCGTATCGCCAGCTCGTAATTTTCTAGAATTGAAGGATTTTAGGAGATTATTCTCATCTTACGAATAGCATATACCGAATCAAGTAGTTGGTGCTCAAACTCACCCAATCTGGCCAGGAAATAAAAGATAGATTCGTTTCTATCCGTACAAGAAACTTTTGCTCCATGTTTCAGAAATATTCGCATGAGCTCCACATTTCCGATTGAGGCTGCATAAATGAGAGCTGTTGTCTTGCTTTTATCTTCGAAGTCGATTAGCTTGATCAGCTGAGATGGGTTCCTCGACAAGGATCCCAATATTTCTTCGACACAGGAAATTGCTGCTTCAAAGTCATCTAAAATTCAGAGTTTTGTCAAATTCATAAGTGCCAGACTAACTTCTACTACATTATTGGGTTTAACTATAACATTTACAATGACTTGATAATTTATTTATTTATTTATTTCGAACCGAACGTATTACACACATACATAAACATTTTATACATTATAAAACAAAGCCAAAGACATACCCATAAATGGGATTTAGTGCCTTGAGCTGCTGTGCTAATGATAATGCTACCCGAAGTTCGAGTGCGCTGTTCTCTCAAAAGTTCAAAAGTAAGTCTCATTACTTTGATGATATGATAATTTGCATTGAAGCTCCTTTTGTTTCAAATATCAAATAAATGTTACATGTTATGGTCGCACGTGCCCATTCGATAGTCTGGCTTTAACCGATGTGTCCCGAGGGAATTTAGCCAGGGTAAATATCACAGGTGTGATGCGCAATTGGGTAAAACAACGCGCGCACAATATTGGGAAGATAAAACAGAAAAAATACGAACACAGCTGAAAACATATTGTCGATGGATGCGAGATACGAGGTAACATACGTATAAAGTAAATATATAGAACGTTAGCGTCATCAAACATGGCTACACAAAATAGTTTTTGCTACAAAACTCCACCCCCATTATCTTGCACGAAGATCGCAAAGAATTCATTGAGCATTACTTAATGAATGATTTATGAATGCTTTCACATGCTATCCGAAAACTATCTTACTCAAACGTCAAATCCGGAGTCAAAATTTACACTACCGTTGTCCGAAGCGAAGTGAAGAGCTGTTGCACCTCCAAGACCAGTTTCAAACACATTGGCTCCTTTTGCTAAAAGTCTCTTCAAACTTTCAAGGTCACATTTTCTAGCTGCTTGAATTAGCGGACTGCCAGACTGTTTAGGTTCACCGTTTTCCATATTTACCATTTGATAGCCCTTATCTCCTCCCTTGTTCCGGTCTCCCTGCAGGAAAACAATCAAAATCCCAAAATAAGTTGTCTGAAGAATGCGCAATTTAATTCACCATCGAGCTAGCTGCCATGCCATCGCAAAGCATAAAGGACAATATTTGTCCCCATTAAATATACACGATTCAGAAGATAGAATTCCACGAATTCTATTATGAAAATACATGTACTGTACATGTATATGATCAATTTCGACCTAATCCACCACAGTATTCGGTAAAGTTTTACATCTGCGATGATCTTATCCACTTGTGCATAAACATTGTCGGAGTTGACGTGTCCTGCTTCTAGTTGCCAATTTTAGACTTTGAAATGAGTTTATCATTTAGAACGAATGCTTTCATCGTAGCCTTGAGTAACAGCCTTAAATACTATTAACTATTACAATTTAACCTTAAGTACCTGTTCCGTTTTCATGCTATATCGACGAAATAACTATTTTTAATCCGGTTGAACATTAAACATTCAGTTTCGGATCTAAAAAGTGAGAAGAAAGGCACACAAAATAGACGCAGGGCTCTTCTTCCGTAGTCAGACTTTCACAAATACTTTCACCCACAAGTAAACTGGATTGATTTCCGTTGTTTACAGTCGACTTATATGGTGAAATACAAATTGAAGTCAAGAGTAATGGAGGATCAAGGGCGTTTTCCTTGCAAAAAGGAATGCTGAATTCTGGTGAGTCCGAGCTGGTGGTGGGCAGACGGACGGGGGTTGAAGTGGTCGATTTTTGCGATTCTGGATTCTTGGGCGTATAGCCTAGCCTGCGATCTGGTACGATGAAGCGCAGATGCATTTTTTCATTACATAATATAACATATAAACCAAGGAATTTCTTATAGTCCCTGCACGAGAAAGACACATAGACCTCCATTTTATTCGCTCCTGCTTCTGCACAGACAAACAAGAATGGAACTATATCAAAGAAGACCTGCATTCCCATATTCAGCACGAACTTTCTTAAAAAGGAAGTGCACTTTTAGAGTGTGGGAAGTAGAAAGTGAAAAGGCGTGTGAAAAGGGTTTTCATTATTTTAAATAAAGTTAGGAGTTACTGATGGGAAAATGTGAGTGAGAGTGAGATACATACATACATATAAACCCAAGTTGTAAAGGTTTGACTGAGTTTTTCCAGATTGCCACTTCATTCGCTTCAGTTCAGATTCTCGACTGAGATCAAAAGTTCACAGGCAAACCGAATTTTGGAATACATGAGCCATTTTCCGAATTTTTAAGTAATCAGAATCTGGTGTTCAAGTTGTTTCAAAGCTGCACTGTAGACCTGCGCACACCACTTTCCAGTTGGAAATGATGTTGACCTTAAAAAGTATTCATTCGGGCGGCCAATGCTATGGAGTAAGTCAAGTTACTATAATTATAGCTAATTTCATTTTGGCTACACGTTTAGCGTGCGATCCGGCTGGATCGCACACTGAATCAAAGTTCTTTTACGCTAAACTACCTTTTTATATTCTGTTTTTTAATTTTGTTAATCATAAGACTTATGTTTATTGAACCAAGTAAAAAGCATGTAAAATGGTATGCAAATTAAATATGTTATTAACCAACAAATTACTGTACACACACTCAATGCCTACTAAGCTATACACTAACTCGATTCTACATGCTCACATCACAAGCTAACTACTGCACTGCACATCTAAATAGATGTACAATCTGATCCGATGTTTACGACATTATTACCATTTCTACTTCAAATGGTTACTTGGTTCTATTAACATTAGTCTCATGATTAACAAGAGACAAAAAGGAGAATATTAAGAGGTAGTTTAGCGTGCGATCCCGGCGGATCGCACACTAAATCAAAAAAAAAACTTTGATTCAGTGTGCGATCCAGCCGGATCGCACGCTAAACGTGTATCTCATTTTGTACTAGCTGACCCTTTGTTAGTGATAGTATCAATGACCTGTACCTGCGTCTAAATTTGCCTTTGAACGCGTAATTAATCAAATTTCAATCTGTTGTGTTGTGCAGTATGCAACTCTTTCACATTGCATCAATGTATTTTGTAGCCCGTGAATATGAATTTGAAAATACTAATTTCGAAAACCCATTTAGCGTATTACGTTGCAATGACAGTCGAGTACTGTATTAGCGGAACTGAGCACGTTCAACATTTTCAATATTTGGAATCCAGATATAGAATAAATTTATTTGTGTAGGATACCGCTGCCTGGACACCACTGGTCACTGTTGTTGTGAAACAAAGTCGTTTTCCAGACATCTAGACGGTCCAATAGGCTTTTAAAAAATAGGATTTTGGAGATACGACAACAATGAACGACGATACAACACATGCGCTGCAAGGTTGAGGAGTCACTCTCAAACGTCATTGACAGAATTGGTTTAAATCGGAATACCGAGCGACGCGGTAAGTTTATAATCCGCAGTGTGGTGGGGGTCGTCACAGATGTCAAAAGCACATGTCAGGTACACAGATGTCAAACCAGAAACATCATTTTCAGGATCTAGAAAAGGGACGCACCTTTTTTGTGTCGTGGACACTGGGATATTAATTACCTGAACAATCAGTGACCACGACATAAAAATCCTGAAAATGATGTTTCTGGTTTGATATCTGTGCATTTGGCATTACGAGCTTTTGACATGTAGGACAAGAACGGGTTTCGTATGTGCTTTTGACATCAAGACCGACCTGTATAGTGCACCTGCACCTGCACACACATGCTATCGTGTTTAATTTGATGACGCTGATCTGCATCTTCGTTTCCGAGGATATAATTGTATTGTGTTGAGCTCTTCATGACGGAGAGGTTAAATTATTTGGTATTTATTAAAATCGATTATTTTAAATCTTGACTTTCGGCGCAAAACTAATTTTGATTTGTGAATGTTAATTTTGATGAAGTGACTTTAGTTAGTATCTTGATATTGACGAATCTTGAAAACATGAGTTTGGAATTTTGAAAGTCGTGAAGGTTGTGTTGATTATTTAGGATCAAAAAAGTATATGAAAATCAGGGTTTTAAAAGACATTCATAGATTTTGATTTCGTGATTTTGAACTGTCAAAAAAAAAAGGTTTTCGTTTTTGATTTCGTAAAGAACGAGTGGTTATTTTTTACCTAACGATTACCAAAATCTTCCTCTCGAAACTTTCTCCATCTCTGGTGTTCTGTTGAAATTGAACCAGAACGAAAAACGCTTGCGGTAATTGCGTTCGACTGAAAAGCATGAAGCAAGTGGAGAAGAGTTACTGGAGGTTTTAGGCTAAGTATATGGATTTTTCTTGGCTGCGTAAAAATCGAAAAAAAAAATCAAATCAAGCCACATTTTAGTCACCTTCACATAAAAATTGATATTTACATAATATGTAAATATCAATTTATGACACGAAGCTTATCCATCTGAGCTTGTGAGTTGGAGATCTTAAGAATAAATATATTTCTTTTTATTATAGTTCTCGAAATTCAAACCGGATGTACCAAATACCAAGGATTCCACTTCTGTCGTAATCATAATAATTGGCCTGAACAGCATATGACATGTGACGAAGTTCATGAAATTCTTACGGTATAAGAGCCTTGCTTACTTAAGATGAAGTAGCGCAAGTGATGTTCCGCACCGGAGTACGAAAGCAAGAAGACCACGAAATGTGAGTATATTCTTTACGTAGATTTTTATGATCTGTGCAGACAGAAAGGAATGCTTTTCGTCCGTCCGCCGTCAAGTGGGCGCCGTCACTTGGGGGCCGTCAACTGGGCGCCGTCATTTGGGCGCAGGTACACTTGGGCGCATACCTATTTGGGCGCCGTCATTTGGGCGCCGTCATTTCGGTGCCGTCATCTGGGCGCAGGCACATCTGGGCGCAAGTACATCTGGGCGCAGGCATATTTGGGCGGCATTTTATTGTGTTATAAGCAAAATCTGTATGATTTTAATTCGAGGATGAGGGACTAGAATTTGATGATTCGATGTATTGTATTGTAAACGGTGCTGTTCAACAACGATGACGAACTACGTGCATTCGATGAAGGTAGCGACAAAATTATTGTATTAAATAATTCAAAATTCAAAATAGACAACGACGTTTACTGGCAATGGAACTTGAGACGACGTATCAAAAGTAACTTCTGTTCTGCTACTTGTATAATTAATGTATTTGCATGTAGCTAACTCGGGAATTTTGCAAACTGCGCACTTTCGGCCTTTGCAATACCCAAGCAGCATCACCTGTAGCAACAGTCAATTTGTTGTAGCAGTCATTCCGCATTTGGCCAGGATTCGATTCTGACTTCTGAGCTGGGTTCTTGAGGTAATTGTATTGATCATATTTCCGGATCCGACCAAAATGGAATCCTTGTGGAGCTCGAGTAGTGAAAATATACTCATCAGATTCTTACAGATACAAGATACAACATAGAACCAGAAAAAAGGTATTGAATCGTTTCAATCGAATGCTTCTCAGTCAATTGTACCAGTTTAATTAGATTGGAAACCAACACAAAGTGTATCTTTACGTTAGATCAACAATTTAACGATTTCTTCAAACCAAAAACTATATTGGTCGAAATCGGAATATTACGAAACTACGGTCGAATTTAGGATTAGGATACACGCGGTAACCACCTGTATAGCACAGCGACATTTCATTATAGCAAGCGTTTCGGAAACCTAACCTCTCTAACCTAATCAAATCATCTCAGTATTTAATTTGTATAATCTTTGTATCCTAATCCTGCATTCAAACCTTTAATCTAAAGTTGGCCTTACGCAGTTTAAATGCGTTTTTTAAATGCGTAAAATTGCGTTTCACGCGACCGCCATAATTTAATGCGCTGCGTAAAATTTTAAATCCTTACATTCCCATAATGTTAATTTCAAGTTAACGCAATTTAAGGTAGCTTTTGTGTTTTACGCAGCACAAATTGTAAAAAAAAACTGCGTAATGTAACTCTGCGGTTTAATCCAGATCCTAGATCCTCTATTGTCTCGTCCCTTCAACTTCGTCACCGCCACTAAATCGTGATCTTGATTCACCAACAGTTTCCCGAAAATTTGAACTGGAGGGTGGAGTATTATGTTCTATGTTCACTGAGTGAGCGTGTGTATCAAGAAATCGGGAGTGTCAAAGGTCCATGTGACAGGGTCGACACTAATTGGAATTGAACAGATAATTGGCTTAGCTCCACGATTTACCTACTCAAAGTAAATGGCATGCCCTTTGTAAACGCTCCTTAAAAGCCGTGTAGCTTCTTACAGATACTTTAAGTTGTTAACATGTAGCCGTTAAACTCAGTCTTTAGTCTCTAATTAATTAAGTAGTGCTTCTATCAATGCACTTCGAGTCCTCTTCACCAAGTGTGCCTTCCAAAGAAGTCCATGTCAGTTAACTCAAGCATGAGTTCCTGGGAGAGAAGATTTACTGATGCCTTTAATTTTGTACAAAGTCCACCCAAAGATGGTAATCAAATCACGAAAGATTAATTCAGATAATACGCTTAATGGGTCGCTGGTCGCTGCATTATATAGATCTTGAAACACACTAGAACGTACATGAACATTAAAGTACGTAGTCCTGCTCATATCAGTGTTAACATTTAAACTGGATATGCCCCGTTTCTACGACACCATTTCATGAGTCCAGTTTAACTGAGAAAATTTTTTTGATTGAATTTCAGGTTCTTCTGTTCTGGATTCTAAAACACGGTTAAGATTATACGGACTACACAAGCAAGCCACACTGAGAAATTGCAATCTTCCAGAACCCACCTTCTTCACCCAGTAAAACATCACAGGCTCATTCGTGACCTCCCCAAACTTTCCATGAATTGCGATTGCGATTGCAGAGTGTATTTAGAACTAATTACTTATTAGCACCAGTTTTGATCTGTAAGCTATTTCCAGAGTTAAGTCGCATATCGATAAATGCTAATATAAAATATAATATTAAATGATAAATTACGGTTGGACTGGGCTAGTTTCGAAGTACTTTGGACTTCGGACCGAAAACCAAGACGTTTCATAAAATATTATAAATCTTGTTTCTCCCTCTTTATTTTTTGTATCAAAATTTCGAAATTTTCTTCCAACCCTTTTAGAAAATTTTTACATCTGATTCTCTCCACAATATCATTTCAAAGGTACTGCTTCAATTGGACCCAATTTTTTAAAAAATTACCGAGAAATCTGGATTTTGTCTGGGCCATATCTAAAACATCGAAATCTAAATTTCTTCTAGAAAGGTCGCTATTGTGAGGCACGCACGATGAGATGCAACGATCAGCGATATTAAATGTTTACTATTTTTGATCAAAAAAAGTCAAGCACAACGATACTATGTACAACAGATCTGATACCACTCACAGCCAAGAGTTAAGGTCCTTTCAGTTCAGGGTCATGCTAGCGAAATTTTCGATTCGAGTTGAATTGATGAGACGCGTGTCGCGTTACATTGTGCTTGCTATATTCTTTAAAATGCTTTCTTTGGGGGAAATTTTTCATGATGAGCTGATGTTTTACTGGGTAGTTTCTTTTCTTATTTCCGGGCAATCAAAGAATGGAGAGCCTGGAATGTGCTCAGAGACATGGAAGAAGAAGATGCCATGAAAGAATATGTTCAGATCGTAGAAGGCCATCAGTCGAAGATAAAGAAAGAAGCTAAACGACGAACTTGACACAAAGTCACTACTGCATAGGATTTATTTTTGAAACGTTCTCGGTACCCGCACTACTACATAGCGTGTACGTGGTACACGCTACACCAAACAACAATGGTTTTGTAATGTTCTAAAGTTACACTCGAATTACCAATATGATAATAATGCTCAGCTCATGAAAGCTTTAATTATCAACATACTAGTTAGTCACGTGGTTTGAGTATTGTTAAATGCTAAATACGGTACGTAAACAATTATAAAGTGATGGTCCTTTGCTTGAAATAAAATGCGAACCATGAACATAACTCTACAGACTATTAATAAGTCATATTTGTATTTATTGTTTGTATGTAAATACATAGTTCAACATAATATGTATATATACTATCAGATAACGATTTAATTATTAATTACGATTAATTTAATTCTGAATTCTCAAATGAGGATTCGAGTTTTGACTCTATGCATCTTGGTACCTGCGACTGCTATACCTAATGAAAAAGTGAAAATGAATCTTATCTTGCATCCGATCGGAAACTATGTATGTAATGTAGAAAGCATCAAGAATCAGCAACATATAATTTCAGCGGATTGTCCAATTATGAAATCGTGGGCTTTAACCATATACGCCTGCCGTAATGGTGTCTTATCAGCTATAATTCAAGATCAGATCACTATTACAAAATTACAAGGTATCCAACAAAATATGGAAAACGGATAGCACCACTTAAATGAATGACTCAATTCATTTAATTTATCACAGGTGTCATGTGTGTTAGCTCCTCCGCTTTTGTCGGTCATCTTCAAGTTCGAAAAGATCATCGATAGACTATTAAAAATTCAGTCACCTTTTTCAATCTTTTCATGTAGAAACGGCAAAACGAAAAGCGAAAGGCATATACAGTCTTTGTGTTTTAATTGGCGATGATTTATCTAAGTCTCGCATTCAGTGGAATTTGGACCTTCAAAATACTCATGGCCAGAGCTGTGCCCGTAAAAGTTTCCCAGGTCACGCAAAAAAACATGACCGTTTGGAAAACATGAACAGGATGGTCGAATTTGGGAAAGTCAGAAGTTTTAAGGATCAGATGAAAGGTCACTGGTTTGAAATTTACTCGATTCTTATGAGACAGGAATACAGGATTTTGAACGCAAATTGAGTTTTCATCGTCTTTATCTTGACGCTTGACTGCAAATATTTGCGTATGGTTACGAATGCATTGCCTACAGCTTCCTCACTGTATTACCTCTATGAATGGATATTGTATTTTCGGGTATTAAGTACGTACGAGAGAGTATCAAAGTGTCTTTCAGGTATTGAAGCACATGAAGACCTATATAAATCTTTTTGCGTGGAATTTAACTTGTTCTATATCCTCACACATTCGGAGCTTTTATAGAGTTGAACAGTCTTCAGGGCCGGTTTTAGCTATAGGCGATATAGGCGACCGCCTACAGCGCCAAGTTTGCGAGGGCGCCCTGTCGAGA